>QLNU02000861.1:50787-72826 GCA_006491805.2 Dysdera silvatica | reverse complement strand
TCTTTTAGCATTCAAATGTTTGACTCTTCTGCAACAATCGTGTTGAAGGTTCTGCCTTGTGAGCGTATCTTTCCACGAATCTTCTGAAAAAGCATGTCAATCCCAGAAATCTTCTTGTGTCATGTACGTTTAAGGGAGTCGAGAATTCATCGATTGCCTTGATCTTACGGACAGAGGCTTTAATTTCATCTTCATTTAAGACAAAGCCTAAAAAATCCACTTGTTTCTTGCCGAATTTACATTTGTTTAAGCTCAATGTCAGCTAATCGTAATCTTTCAAAAACCTCCTTTATTCTTTGCATCATATCATCCCAATCCTTTGCAAGGATCAGGATATCATCTAAGTAACATAAGGCCTTGTCGTTTAACATTGGTCCTAACACGTGGTACATCAGTCTTTGACATTCTGCTGTCGCGTTGGCGAGACCAAAAATCATTTGCTCAAACTGTCCAGTCTCATCAGGTGTTATAAAAGCAGTTTTTAGTTTTGTTTCTTCCGTTAGGGGTATTTGCAAGTAACCGTGAGCCAAATCCAATGTCGTGAATATTTTACAATCTCCTAAACATTCCAATAAATCGTCAATTTTTGGTAAGGGAAACTTATCCTTTATCGTTTGATTATTTAGTCGTCTAAAATCAACAACTAATCTGTTTTCGCCTGTCTTCTGCTTTACCGACAATACAGGACTCGAATAGGGAGATCTTGTTTCTGTTACAATCCCGTTTTCCTTCCATTCTTTAACGATGCTTTTAATAGCACTTCTTTCCAAAGCATTTGTTTTATATGGTCGTACGTACACTGGCCTGTTACTCTCAAGTTCATTTATCTCCATTTTAGTTAAATCTGTACACTTGAGTTCATTTATATTTAACGCAAAACAATCTGTATACTCCTTTAAGAGTGACACGATTTCTATTTTCCTTTCTTGTGGCATTGATTCATCCAGTTTGATGTCCTCTAAAGTGATATCCTTTTTCGTTTACATCACCGTACATACTATGGAATCATCATTATCATTATTTTCACTAGTCAAGGTCCAATCGGGATTTACACTAGTTACTCTTGCTACACATTGGGTTCTTCCTAAGTTTGATATAATGAAAACCAGTATTAACGATCGGAATTACTCTTCTACCGTTAACAATTTCTAAAATAGAGTCCGAATTCTCTCCGTCACCATTGAAAATCACTAAAATATTGCAAATCCCTGAAATATTGTTATGCCACGCCATCCGTACTAAAGGAATGTATATATATATTTATTTATTTATTATCACATTCATTTTCAAAAACGTGGGAAGTGTCTTAATGTGCATTTACACAACTTCAAGTGAATACGGAAAACATAAATGTAAATAAACAGTAGAATCGTTTATATTGGTTAAAAGTATTATAGTTTCATCATTTATGTATGATTACCATACTGTACATTTATGTATGATTCCATGATGTACTTTAATTTACTTTTTCTTCATTTGCAATTATTTACTTTGGTCTTGATTGAAATTTTTGTGTTTCCATGCATGTTTAATTAGTTATTATATATGTGTGTGTTTACTATCATCCTAACTAGGGATGACTACAGTGTACTTTGTCTTGCAATCTTATAAACCATCACATTACATTTATACATAAAAACGACCACAACAGTCACAATTTGCACAATAATCAAGGTACTGGGAGGTATTTAAAATATTTCTTAACTCTCCTATCCGTTCGATCGCTTAGTTTCCTCACTTCCTTGCTATCCGAAAAAAAAAACAATTTGTTCTTTCAATAAATATTGTTTTCTCCGAAACAATACGATATTGTTGAGTAGACAATTTATGAAACAAAATTATCTTTTTCAACAAATGAAATTAAATATATAAATCCATTAAAATAACCCCTACTGTAAGTGTATCTCTTCTTACTCAAACTATTAAACGATCGTAAGAAATCTAGCCCTTTCTTTTTTCGCTAGGAAGATGCGTTACATAATCATTTCGTGGATCTGACAGACAGTCCGAGTGGCTACGAATGAATACAACAATTTCAATACAGACGTTTATTTTGAGCATTTAGAGAATACATCCATATGTTTCGGATCACACATCGAGTTTATCAAACTTAACTTGGCCTTCATGTATGTTGTTGGTTTCACCGGGGCAGCTCACGGTATTCACTAAAAAATATTCTATACGTTACTAAAATTTGTTGGTGTAGTAATAAGCTAACAAAGTTAAACCAAACAAATGTTAAGAGTAAAGTCATAACCTGGATTTAGTAATCCAGAGCCTGTCCACCTTAACACTTCTACAGAGACGTCAATTCAGTCAGTGTCACTTCCGTAATAGAACACCATTCAATGCAGGTAATCTAAGGGAACTTAGGCCAAATGTTGCATGGCAAAGGGTTCAAACAGAAAGCTCAAGTCACTTCCAGTTACTTCTAACTTAGCACTGAGGTCTACAGTTACCCTTGCGCCTCAAATTATGTGCAACGAACCCTGAAACAACTCCAGTGCTTTCTTAACTATTTTATGCCTATCAAGGTTACACTTTCAACTAACGTTAATATATTAACAAACTACCTAACTAGCGTCTCTCCTTGCGCCACAAGACATGTACAGTCACTAAACAGTTCAATTCTAACATTAACTAAATGAAGGTTATATTTGAACACACTATTGAACATTAGTCAGTAACGAAAGGTAAAGTAAATTGCGAATCGTAACAGTAATACGTCACCAAAGTCCGTTCTGTACTCAGTCCGCTTTGTAGTTAATGAAGCTGAAGACATGTGTACCTGCTTGCTGTTTAAGTTGAAGTCCCGTGAACGTAACAATTTGGCGATTCTATCCTTGGTTAGCTCACTCTAACGCTTTCTCGTCCCGACTTCCAGTTACCAGGGATTTGACGCGGAACTCCAAGCTTAGACAGAATACGTTGAAAATACTTTCGTAAACTAATTACGAAAATCCACGGGGTTTCAATTCAACTACGTACTTAAGTGAACAATATCTAAAAATCATGACCTGGACTCCTTCGCGCCCTTGACAACGAAAAGCGACTGGCCGCCATGTTTGTCACAACCACTCTTACTCCGTTGGCCACTTGCTGCTCGAAACTCGATAACCACCAGTAACACAGCTTACAACGCCTGTTAAATAGCGTGTCACTATCTACATAACAGATTCAAAGTGACGTTATATCGCCAAAACACGGAGAATCCTCATTGAAAATTGATCGAACAAGTTCATGGCCGTTACACCACAATCCGGCCATGCACCTTTCACTTAACACATACTAATATATATATATAATTGCAAGACAAAGCATGTCTATTTTGTTTTTATTACTCTGTCTCGGTCTTTGTTTCTTTTTCAGGTGCTACTAAAGGTGTATTATAAATCAAAGGAAACAAGAAAAAGGTTACCATGCAGAGAAGAAATAAAAAGGACTGTATGTACAACAATAGTAATAATGGATGTGCCAAGAATAAACCGGGGGAGCGTTTCAATTTGAAGTGAACTGAAATCCATGAACTTCTTTCAAGCCAGATAAGAATTTAAATATTACCTTTTTTTTTTTAAAGCAAGATAAAAGAAATTATAGCGAGGAAGATATGATCAGTGAACTTAATATTTATGAAGAGTTGTAAATTATAATTGTTTATGTTTTTCATTGTTGTCAATCAAGAAAAAATCTATTCATTTGCCGAAGATGATGAAAAATTTAATTAGATAATTATTATGATATTTTTTTATTAAAAAAATGTTTAATCCATTTGGGTCAATTTAAATATGTTACATTGCCAAATAACTTTTATCACACTTAAAGTATTTTTAGCCATTTTCTTTCTGTAAACGCTTCTAGCCATAAATTCCCTTTAAAATCACTTGTCACACACCCACATCCTCCTTCTTGGAATTTCAGTTCTTCTACTTGTTTCCCTTTCTAAAAATCCCTCCTAATTTCACACCCTTCTCTCTCAAATTCGAGATTTTTAGTTACAACTACCACTTGCAATCCATTAAACTTTCAGCAATGGCCAAAAATGCACAAAGAACGTTAAGCTTTAAAGTCCTACGTTAACTAATAGATTTTCAACCAAGACAGTAGAAAGCAGACATTCCACACCAGTTTCTCATGGCGAAAGGGGAAAAGTTGGCAAAGAAGAGTACTTGCCAGTGGCTGCAACCCTTAGAAAAGGAACCTTACCTACCATTCCCTTGCGTCTACTCACAAGGGTGGTAACCTTGGCGTAAAAGAACAACCTCCGCCAACTATTAAGGCGCAGAAAACCTTCACATATTTCCAAGACTTCATGTTTTGAACATGTGAAAGATTTTGCTCTTACAAAGGCAGGAGGGGCCTTCCGCCCCCCCATTTACGTGCATGGCCAATGTAAGTTAATTATTAATTTTCCTATACAATAATTTTTGCCACCCACATTCATGTAGCTCAAACTATGTTTGGAGAAGTAACTATGTTTGGAGAAAAAGAGGTGCCGCTCTCATCCTGGACCAGGGTCATCATTCGAACCAGGGTCCCCGCGTTTAATCCGCGGAATCTTGACCAACTAGACAAATGAGGACAAGAACAAACGTATTTTCTCTGTAAATAAGGGTAATAATATCTAAGATATCATTACCCTTCACAAGGCTTTTCTGTCTTGACCATTATTTGGCAATTGTGTTATCCCTGTGAAGGGTAATAATATCTTACATCCTAATATACGGAGAAAAAGAGCATTTGTTCTTGTCCTCATTCGTCTAGTAGGTCAAAACACCGCGGGTTAAACGTGGGGACCCTGGTTCGAATCCAGGATGAGGACGGCGCTTCTTTTTCTCCAACTATAAATAAAAAGCTCTAGTTTGAGCTACATAAACGTGGGTGGCAAAAATTATTGTATAATAAATTCCCCCACGAAAAACTCACAAAAAACTCGCCACGGAGGCTTTTCTGTGTTGACCATTATTTGGCAATTGTGTTATCCCTGTGAAGGGTAATAATATCCTACACATTAATTTTCCTTTACTTTCTCCTATTTTAATTTACCATACTTACCTCCCAGTGTCTTATTGCTTTAATTGATATATTATTATTTAACAAGTCAATGTTTTTTGGGTGTGAAATTTCTTTATCTAATCATTATAATGATATATATTTATGCGTAACTGTTACTCATATCATTCCAAGTTACAGATTAAATTCCATTCACCAATAGTGTGAAGTTGGAATGGAATTAACAGATGTCACCGCCGCTTAAAACTAGTGTTTATTATTATTGAATAAGCGGTTAGGTTGTGAATGTTGTATGCTTAACTATTATTTTAACTTCTGACTGTATATCCGACAGCAACGACGAAGAGTAGACCCTCTTTTATCATATATCCAAGTCCACGTGAAATATTAAAATAATTTACTTACGTTTTTTGTTTTGTATATTCTTTAATCATTTACTAAGAATATATGTTGAAATTTTGAATCTGGTATTAACTTACTAGTAGAAAATTAGTGAGGGTTAATCTAATTAACCTTCGTTATTTTAGCTTATTTCTAACATCATCATTCTTGTTCCTCAGGCACCTTTCTGAGTTTAAATTGTGGTAAATGAAGTATGTGTACCTAGCCACTAGATCTCGTGCCATAATGGATTTCTGATTGTAATTCTTTTAATATTAGTCGATAAGTTTAAATTAGACTGGCGATTTCTTACGTTAACAGTAGAAATCAAACCTATGTTTATTGATTTGAGGAATTGAACCTGGCCATATATTATATTATATTATTATCTGAATCGAACCTGGATGTAGAATTGAGAAATCAAACTTTCAGGTAATGACTCTGTCTTCAAACTTTGGCTGTGTTGTAGCTTAATTGTTGGCAACTTAACCACTAAACATATCTATACTCAAACCAATAATTCAAATTTTATTGTATACCTGCTCCCACAGCCAGTGGTATAAAATCTTCAACCTATTATACTGTATTACATTATTCAAATGTAAAATCAAATGAAATAATTTTTAAACAACCCACTAAAAGCCAAGTCAATGTTACTACAGTAAACAAATGCACGTGCTTCAATTTTTTTGTCAAACTCGATATCCTCATGTATTTCTTCTAAGTTTTACTGCAAGGGAAGTAATTTTAATATGTAACCAATACACATTCTGAATATTTTGGAATTTTTTATGAGTAAGAAAATACAGATTTCTAAAATTACAAAATTCCAGCTTTATTTATCAATTATACAATAATTTTTGCCACCCACGTATTAATTAGCTCAAACTAGAGCTTGTGTAATTTTGGAGAAAAAGAGACGCTTTCCCCATCCTGGATTCGAACCAGGGTCCCTCCGTTTAGCCCGGAGTGTCTTGGACCGCTAGACGAATGAGGACAGGAAACAACGCTCTCTTTCTCCGTATGTAAAGATGTTAAGGTATTATTACCCTCCGCAGGGATAACACAATTGCCAAATATGGTCAACACAAGAAAGCCTCCGGGGCGAGATTTTTGTGAGTTTTCGTGGGGGAATTTATTATACTATAATTTTTGCCACCCACGTATTAATTATCAATTTTATTATTTATCAATTTGGCTGTTATCTAATATGTGATATTGCTTTCAGAAAATTGTTCAGATTTGCAGCATTTCTTTTTCAAAATTATCTGTTATGCGGAAATTATCATAAATGCTGATTTCCTATTAGTGATGTGTAAACATATTCCCTTCTCCATAGCTTTACTATAAAAAAAAGTGAAAATTGGCATATGGCCAACTCGAATCAGGCCATTCGGGTGCACTGCGTCCTGTTATAACATGGTCCTGGGTAAATTGTTACGGTACCATCGCACTTGTATTTAGTTTAGCACGTCTAGCAGATCCATGTTAAGTCACATAGTAAATCTAATATATACAAAAAGGAACTATAAGAAATTCTCTAAACTGCTATTTGTTTCATTACTGTATCGTGACAAATGACGCACAGTTTTTGTGAAAATGTTGCTTTCTTTATACATTACCCTGTACTGTTGCTTCCGATATATGTATTTGCTTGATAAGACTAATAACTATTGCAAAGAAATTTTTGACATGATTTACGAGTAAAAGTATTTCATGTATTCAAAATTCGAGCACACTTAAATTATTGTATAGTCGAACTACTTTTGCGATCATCTTCCTGCTGAAAAATGTAAATACATTTTTTTCGTACCATTTTAGCCGTGATTAATTCTAATTGTCCGATAAGTAGAACGCTTGTTCGAAACCTCTTCCATTCGAAATTTGATTCATTAATGCAGACAAGCCATTCAAAATTTTCGCCAACAGAAGTAAAAGGAAGCCTAATTTTATTATTTTTTTTAAGTTCAGAACATTAATCACGGTTTATCATTCGATTTAAATTAAAAAACTATGAACACTTGTTTATTATTATTAGGAAAGTTTGAAAATATTTTTTAACAAGATTTAACTGTATTAAATATAAAAGTATGTTAGATTCTTGTAATTATCTATCGGTCAGACATATACTATGATTTTGGTGTTAATAAATATTGTAATGGGATATTTTCTGGGTAATCTGAATTTTTACTGTATTGCCTCTGATTTCTCCATTTCATTGATGGATGAGATTTACTTCATGACAAAATTGCAAAAATATTTTTAACATGTTTTACCACTTGCGTTTATTTTATCTCTGTATTAAAAATATTAATGTCTCTTGTATATATTAAATATGAATAAAGATGTTTAAGTCTGGCATATTCGTGTCTGTCATTTCTTATGAACAAAAAACTTTGAATACTTTTTACAACTCTATATACTATTTTATATATTTGATATCAACGTTTTCGATGAATATGTATACAAGCAATTAATTTATTTATTTATTTTTTTAAAGTTTAAAACCCGACAAGTCAGAGTCTCTTACATCGAGAGTGATAACTAAATGCCACAACTAAGAACAGTACAAAAATGAATGAAAGCAATTAGATGACATGACAATAGAACTCTAAAGGATAAAGGAAAGCTGTAAAGTAAACACTAAAAGTTAAATTTATTCACTCACTTCACTTCATTTATTAAAAGTTGAATTATTTCAAGAAACCAGATAAGTCGTAAGCCTCAAGTGCTGTATAAAATGATCCAAAAATCTCCCGAGATACGATAGTTGATAGCAATCAGTTCCATACTCTTCCAACTCTTTGTGTATAAAAATAGTATCTGGAGTTTCGGTGAGTAACTGGCAAATGGACTATATAATAGATTATATAACTATTTATTTCAAAAGTAAAAATTAACTGTAAAGATTTATGGAATGGGAAGGATAGTACTAGTGGTTTCTAAATATTTGCCTGTAAAGCTATTGATCAATAACTTATTGCTTGTAGGAACATAATCAAAATTGAAATTAAGTTCTCTAAATGTAGTAGTATTGTATACCGAAAACTGGTGACTTGTCATTTTATAACTTTCATTGTATTTTGACATCGTTAAAAATGGATGTTTTCCTTTAAAAATAATAAAGACTTTCATAATTTTTTACTATGATAATAAATTAGCTTTTGTTAATTTACTGACATTTTTTAGTCCCTACCATCAACTTCACTTTAGTGAATTATAACGTAGATGATTCATTTTACTGTAATGAAAGTTACTATGCAGTCAATTTAAGTCGCGCTTGTAATATACTTTCATAATTTTGCTTTTTATTAGCTTAAAAAGAAATATTTAAGGTACTTTTAGTTGTTTTTTCTACATGAAAGTAATTTGCCTAAATGTAATGAAAGTTATCAAGAAATAGCACCCAAAACACGTTTTTTGAAAATGAGGGCATCAACACTAAAAGTGCATGTATTTTCTATAATAAATGTGTTTTCAAAATTGTAACACATTCTCAAAAATGACTACATATGTCCTCAAAAGCAAGTAAAAATGTTCTGAGTAAATAGTACCCCAAAATGAGTATATGTATTCTCAAAAATGAGTATATATATGTTCCCAAAAATAAGAACATATGGTTCCTAAAATGAATGCATGCATTCTCAAAAATGAGAACATGGAGTTTTTAAAGTGAGTACATACATTCTCAAAAATGAGAACATGGGGTTCCAAAAATAAGTACATACACAGGGCCAGCGCAAGCAAACTTGGCGCCCTAGGCGAACGGCTTGCGCCCCGCCCGCCCCTTCATGAAAATCGACCCACCAACATAGATAAAATAGAAAAGAGTAATATACTATTATTGCTTATTGTCAATAAATAATATTACATTATCTATAGATATTTATTTTTGCATATAATTTATATTATGAGCATATATATATATTATTTACGCATTTATATTATGAGCATATATATATATTATTTACGCATTTATATTATGAGCATATATATATTATTTACGCAAGCATTTATATTATTTCATAATATTATATATACTATATAACAATATAAATTGTTACACATAGATATTACTTTAGCAACCATCTTCACCTTTGCACTATATGGAACGATACGATGTCACATATCATTATTATCATGTTCTATTATTATATTTTAATAGTTAATTCGTTGAAGGACAGGAATGGATAAAGAGTTTGTGGAACCTTAGAAATTTTTTCTGGGTTCCTTTGTTGCATAAATTAAGCCAGTGCAATTATATATTTTAGGAAATAAGGTAAAAGAGTTTGGGAAATTCAAGTATTACGTAAGCAATATTTTGGCCATTTTATACCCCCCACCGGTAAGCAATAATTAACATCAACTAACATGAGAAAATAAGCACAGCAGCAACCCTTCTTCCTCTCAAAGGTGCTTACGTAATACTTGAGCTGTCCCTTACTGAAAACAAAATACACCTATGTACTTCCAAGTATGGAAAATGACGATATGAAATTTCCAATCATATTATACATATTATAAATTTAGATACTTTTTCTCTCATGACAAAGGCGGATTTTGCATTTCATATCTTGAAATACAGTGAATTCTGTCTATAACGATAATTTGTTTTGAATGAGCCTGCATATAACGATAATTTTGCAATTTTTCAGTCTTTATCATTGGCGTACGCAGGGGGTGTTGATGGGGTTGTAACCCCCATTGCAATGAAATTTTGTATATTTAACATAGGAATATGTGAGTTGTAGCTCTGTAACCCCCACTTACGGACTTTCTGCATACGCCTATGGTCTTTATATATAATCATGTGTCCAAAACTTTTTAAAGCAATACAGCTTTGACAATCCTTTAATGGTGAAGAATATTATATACACAAATGCAGCCGGTTTTAGAATAATGAGCCGAAGTCTGCCAAATATTTCTGAAGAGGAAATACGTTGATGTACTTAATTAATTCTCTTAGCACATACAAAGCTTTGAAGAATATACACTCTTCTATGAATATAGAGAATGATTTGACTTCGGATGAGGAATTATTAGTAGAGCTAGGAGATTTTGATGACCTAAAAACAGTCAGAAATGACCTATAAAAAATACATATGATCTAAAAACCAGAATAAAAAAAATGCCCTATAAACAAAAAAGTGACCTTAAAAAGCCAAAAAACTTACAAAAAAATAAGTTATTCAGTATTTCAAATTAGCCATAGCAAAACTGAAAAATTTATTTGAGTATTGCAGAATTGCAACGTATCGATTATCAAGAATTTTGAATTCTTTCAAAAAAAAGGAGGGAAATCTTAACAAATTTACATCTTTAGGAAAAAAAAATGAAATTTCTTAGAAATTCATGGAAAAAATGCCTTTTTTTTATCGCAAATATCACAAAATGCAAATTGCTGACTCAAAAATATAAAAAAAAATGCCATTTAAATAACCCAAAACATAAAAAATAACTCCATCCCTTAAAAATGACGAAAACTGCCTAACGAAGGTGTTTCAATCTGCTTAGTTTTTCATTAAACGCGTTTTGGCATTGCAAAAAATAAAAATGCAAAATCATCAAAATCCTAGCCCTAGTTATTAGTTTTTTAGTTATACTACTAACGAAGATACAATAGAGAAGCTGAAAGAAAACAGTGTGAAGATACAATAGAGAAGCTGAAAGAAAACAGTGGGAGAGAGAGAGAGAAAAAAAGAGAAACCTAGTGTTCGATAGAATCGTTGAAATATTACAGCATTTCATTCTGACTCTACCGAATGTATCTGGGCTGTGTATCTGAATTTGCTAGGTGGTTAAAAACTGTATCCGGCAGCGACTCTCCAGAGAGTACTCTCCACATAAACCAAATACCTGATTATTTCTTTTTTTAATTTAATACAATTTTCTTAAGTTATTATTTTTTCTAACGTAACTTTTGTAAATACGTATTGAATGATAAAACATTCTGGTTTACGTCCACATAAATTAATTATACGCCACATATTCAGTTTCTATGTATTATGCATTTTTTAGTTTTCAATTAAAAATATAATTCCCAATTTTATTTTTATCATCATGCATATGCATTTTTGATTAATAGAATGGGAGAGTTCAAGTACCCCGTAAGCAATATTTTGTCCATTTTGTATCCCTCGCCATCCCTGGTAAGCAAAAATGAACATTGGCTAACATTGGAAAATAAGAACAGCATATTTTTAATATTAATTATCGAGCTATACGTAAAGCCTCTGGCCACGTGAGATTGGGGGACTTCTATTGTAGAAAAACGTCTAATTTCCCCAGTCGTTTCGTAATAACATGGTGTTGCCATTGACTTTATAATAAAATTCGAAAATCTTTAATTATTTCATGGAATATGGTTAATGTCATTGTTATTTTTTCCTAGCCACGTTCCTCTTTGGGGCTTGGAAGCCATTTATCGAAACGACCGGATCGTTGGATTCCTCCGCCGGGCCGACTTTGCCTTCGCTCTTGGAAAAAGCATGGGATACGGATACGTGTCTGATCCGGAAGGCGAAAACGTCACACCCGGTTTTCTGAAATCCGGCACCTATCACCTTGAAAGCATGGGCACAAAATACCTTGCCCAGTACCATTCCAAAACCCCGTTCGATCCGGAAAATAAAAGAGTCAAAGGTATATACGACAGCCCTCTACCTGTGGATTCGTCTCAGTAAGAACCCTGTTCAGAATGTATTTCGGACTGAGTATCTTCTTCGTAACGCTATTCCAGTCTTCCGATGTGCCTTTACTGTTGGTGTTTTTCTAGTTTATTTTAGCTACTGACCATATATTTTATATAATGTACACTTTGTTAAGATTTATTCCCGTTTTTTCTGTATATTTTCGAATTTATTATGCAAATATTGGCGTGGCTATGTAGAGAATCAGAGTAGCTAAGCCCCTGTAGATAAAACATTTAACCCGTTTGAAGAAAACGAAAGTTTCAATTGAACAGGGGTGATTATATTCCGGGAATTTCAACTTGCCTCTTCAGGGATTTCTTTTTAAAAATTACAAAGATTTCGTTTTGTTTCCGATAATTTTTTTTATAATCCTTTGGAAATCATTGTCTTTACCAAAAATGTTACGTAACTTTTCAGGAAATTTTCTGGTGTGTCTTCATCGAATCTGATTTGGACTTACAATCACCCCTGCCATTGAACGATGGTTAATGAGATAGAGCTATATCCCTTCTTCTAAACTCGAAGGTCGTTGTTAATGTCTGTGAAAAAATTTTAACTAGAGAATGGGTCGCAGGAATAAGAACACCTTAAGAGAATGCAGTCTTTGGAGTGAGTGGGAATCGTGACTGATTCATAATGACCGAATACTTCTGGTTTGAATGAATACTAAACAGCGAATTGCATTTAAAACGCGTGAAGTTCGGAGAATGCAATCTCTTTAATGAATGGGAGAAGAAGGTGTCCAATGAATGCAACCTCTTTAAAGAATGAGTTTTATAGTATGCAATGTTTTTTTGCGAACGGGTCAGGGACCTCCCCCCCTGACCCACGTGGCCCATTAATAATAGTCGTAAAACGAACCTATTTCTGATAATAAAATTCGTTCTCAGAAACACGTTTCATATTGTGGTATACACAGGGCTTAATTTCTAACAAAAAAAAAGTGAAGGAGCCCTAATATTATGAAAGATCGATTAAAAAATTGAATGGCTGCAAAAGAATCGATAAATCACATCAATTATTTATGTTCATTTTTCTGGACAACAAAATACATGACACTAATCACAAATTCATTACTTTTTCAGACATGGCAGCTTCTATTTAGAGGCTCCAGCCAACATTTAAATAATCGCCAGAAATGAAGAAGTACCGGAGCCGGGCTCCGGTGTGCTCCCGCCGAATTTAAACCCTGGGTATACAGTGTGTACTCAAAAGATGATTCACCATTAATTTTGAGTACCAGAGTATGCCAAGTTTGAATCCGGCAAATATTTTCGGGGGAGGGGGGTGCAAAGCTTGAAAACCACTGTCGACCTACTCCTAAAGACGTATGCTGAGCATGAATTTGTTGCTCTTGGAGGGGTAGGGGTGCATACTCCCCTCCCCCCCATTGGTTTGTCCTCAGTCTACCCGCCGAAATTGATCCAAAATGCACGAGTACTTATGCATGTGCGGCCTGCGGTGGCGCAGTGTGGTAACGCGTTCTCCTATTGCGCGGCTAATCCGGGTTCGACTCCCAGCAGTGCAAAAAGAACGCTTACTCAGAGATCTCATAAAGATCGCACTGCTCACTGTAGTCCGGGGTTTGGTTCCCTAGGCCTTAAGAGGTTCGGATTCCTCGGAAAACAGTAGGTCCCGGCGCAGCATGACCACTGTAGTCTTTGAGCCGTAAAACCAAAAAACAAACAAACTTATGCATGTGGAGCAGGGAATTCTCTGATACCTTTGATGTGACATTCTTTTCCATGTTTCCAAAATTAATGATGAGCAAAAAAAATATTGTACATTCCAGAGTTTTCCATGTACGCAACCTAATCTTTTTCAATCTTTTTTGTGCGGAGTTTTTACAGGGATGGAATTCTACAAAAAATAATAATAATAATAATAAAGGTTATTAATCCAATAATAGATAACTGTAAGTATAATTAGTTGTAGTTTTTTTTTTGTCATTAATCAACTGAGATCAATAACTTTTGCCTTCACGAACTGCAGCCCTCCGGCGTAAATTTTGCCGAGATGACCCAGCTCCTCTTGAACTCTTCCGCCCATGAAATCACGTTATCTCGGCTGTGTCGTGCTCGGTCCTATCACAGTAGGTTGGTTATCGCGGGTAATCGAAGCTATGTTATCGATAACGGCTACGATCTTAGGAAAGTATGAGTTTAATTAGTTTATTCTGCGTGGGAAAATGCCATTATTACTTGACCGCTCTTTAAGGCTTCCGTGTTTCGACGCGGCATTGTTCCCATAATCAAGTAATAACAAAAACACATTGTATTATCAATGTTACTTGCATGTTATCAACGCCGCGTAATCAACTCCAAATGATTTACAGAAAGAAGCGTGACCAAAAGGTGGCGATGGCCTCTCGAGTTGAAAAAAAATTACAATGCGACCCTTTGTTCTAGAAACTGATCTACGCTGTCGTTTTCATGCATTGCTTATGCGGGCATTTGCGATGGAAGCGCCCTCGTTTGCACAGGGATGTGCTATTTCGTGCCTTTCCAAAGTAATGCAATTGAAATGCCGAAATATACGTGAAATAGATGTAATAAAGTAATAGAGAATATCCTCTCAGTGAAATCAACCACACATTCCTCCCCCCAAATACCGGACTTTATGGGAGGTGACCGGGAAATCGGAGGATTAAATAACGATGATGGTTTTATGACATTTTACTTGTTCGAAGATATCGACTGCTTTCGAGGATCTCCTGCATAAAAATAGCGACGCCGTAACAGAGGCGTAGCTAGGGGGTGGTTTTGGGGGTTGTAACCCCCCATTGCAATGAAATTTTGTATATTTAACATAGGAATATATGAGTTGTAGCTCTGTAACCCCTCCCATTAAGCCTATAACCCCCTTATGAACTTTCTGCCTACGCCACTGCGGCGCAATAGTTTCGATCATGCCCATATCCAGAGGGGATCTTAGAGGCCGTCCCCCCCTCCCCACAACTACATTTTTATGGGACTTGGCTACGGCCTTGCATGCTGTGATTGTATCTATACATGCTGTAAAAATTTTTGACCCCCCCCCGAAATTAAGTTCTAGTTACGGTCTTGGTTTCGATTATCCGGCATGCACTAGTTTGGAACCTTGCATTATCAAAAATAGGCAATACCGTAATCAATAATAATTTTTATAATGACTACGATAAACTCTCTTAATAGGTTGCCCGGTTTAACCGGGCCCTCTCCGTTTATTCGAATGAAACTTCAGAAAGCCATGGTTGTGAAGAAACAAAAGAAAGTCACTTGAAAAAAAAAATGAAACTTCCATTATAAGTCCTGAATTTTACCACTTCTTTTTCTTTGAATATATTAATTTTCGAATAAACCGGCGAGGGTGGTCCCGCCCTTGTCGTGCCCAGTTGGGGAGGGGGAGGGTGGAGGCTCTATTTGTGTCATCAAATATGTACAAAGACAGAGTAATTCCCTCGGGACTTTACCTATAAATAAAAAGTAATTGAAAAGGGGCAAGACATTTGGATTTGAAATTCGTTGAATACCTTTGATATAATAAAGGTAGAACTTTTAATACGTACCATACTTCTTTATAATTATATCAGTATAACAGAAATTGCTGAAAATGTAAGCTATTGTATCCAAACGGATCAACTCGTCGTTGCATATTGTCAGATACACGCTTCAATGTGTTGGTATTTATTGCTTCAATACAGGGCTGTAGCTAGGGTAACTCGACCCCTCTGCAAATGTTACCAGCCCCACTGGAAAGTGTTTTCTCGAAATATATTATCGTTGAATTTTGTTTTAAATTTTTTGTTTTGTATAGAATTGTACACAAAGATCGAAATTGTTTTTAGACACTAACATTTCACTGACCATTCCCCAGTCTGTATTCGTGTTCCCGTACCCAAGTTTTAAATACCTGCTGTATGAAATGGTTTTGACTTAAAATAGACGGTCAGCAATGTATTAAAACTGTATTTAAAACAGATTTTTCGCTATATCTTGTATGCATTATGTTTTTTTTACAGTGATTGAGTCTTCGTCTATTCCACAGTAAGGGGAAATTACGAATTTTAGTGTACTTCTATGCGTTTTCAATGCAAAATTCGTTAAGAAAGTTATTCATCGACCCTCAAAGTATCAGTTCCCTTCAGTGGAGTATATATTCCAGGGGCTCTGGGTAATTTCAGGTGGACCAACTCGTTTTATGCTTTTTAACAATTTTACGTAGCTATTTTCTCTTACAAATTATTCTGTGAAATACTTATCAGTTTAGCCTTCTTTTCTTTCTTTCTTTTTCTTTTCTTTTTTAACAAATAGTTTCAAACGAAAACAAAGACGCAGCTTTCTGTCGCTTTAAATCCAAAGCCAAACACCGATACTATGAACCAAGAATACTGGCCCTTTCACTTTGCGGCGAGACCCATTTTTCTCATAGGAACGTCTTTAATTAGTTTTCTACTTCTGAAACCATGTTGGAATTTATTTAAGATTTCGTGTCTATCAATAAATTATATTATTCTGTTGTAAATTAATCTTTCAAATATCTTTGAAAACACGAAAAAGGGTAGAAATTTGTATATAATTTTCCTTGGCTTCTTTTTTGCCCTTTCTTGTGTATTAGTATCAGCTTAGCTATCTTCATTCCGTCTGGCATTAGTTTATTTTCTAGTTTTCATTGTGAGTTATCGTTAATAGTTAAAATAATTAAATTCTTATGATTTATATTTATCTGTTTTCTTGATCTGTAATATGGTTTGATAATTTAATATGATAATAAAAATAATGTTACATCTAAATTAAATAATTTCCATGATGGAGGGCATTTGACTTCCTTATAGCGATAACCTTTCGCAGTACATATAAAATCGCAATGGACAGGTTTCACTGTATTTCGAAAGTAGCGCATGCGCAGATTATATTTGATTTCTAGAATTAATTGCAAAATGTAAGGTGCCTTGTCTACGTAAAGGAGTCCTTTCCTTGTAAGGAGTCCTTTCCTACGTAAAGAGACCTTTCCTTGTATACGTAATAATAAACTTTTAATAATCCTAGTGACTTCTACAGGGCGTAGGGGAAGGAATTGAAGTCTACGGAACAGTTCAAATCCGGGGAGGAGAAAATACCAGACGAGACTACTTGGTATGCATTGTTTCGTTTTTACTTTAGCGCCTTTGGAAAAAAACACTGTTTCCCTTTTATGAGACGTGGCTTGCTGTCAGGTGAAACGAATTAAAAGTTGAGAAACAGCACTTACGATTCGTCCTGCTGCCATATGCGTGCAGGTGCCTCAACGAAATAAATTTAAAAAATTAATTATTTAGGTCCAAAAAGCTTGATAATTATTAGCGTAATATATATATTAAAACGGGTATAATTTCCATAGGAAGAAAAAGGGCCCCATTGTTCTGACCGTATAATTAGTGGGAGCTTTTTTTTTTTTACAAGGGGAAGGAAGGAAGTTGGCAGTTCTCAGAAATTCTCATTCTATCGCTTAAAAAAAATGAAAACTCACTAACGACTATTTTTTATAAGGAGAGGAGGACTCCTCTTGTCCCTGAAACTAAGGAAAAGCCTTGCACAGGATGGGGCTGGAGATTGAATCCTCTCCCATTTGAATATTATTATTAATTATAAAGTACAATTTCTTATAAGAGAAGGTTTTGTTTCCGTCAAAGCCTTTCGCTTTTTTTTTTGTCACCCCCCCCCTTTTTTTAAATCTTGTGCGCGGGCCCGAATTCGACTCTTTTTTGTATATCTGTTTTGAAACTGAAATTCGAATTTATTTTGGGTACTGTTATAAAAAAAAATATGTATATATATTTTTTCTAGATTTTCAATTTACTTTACTGGACAGAACATGCTGTAAATTAAGAATTAATTGTTTGTTTGTTTGGCTTTTTTATGGCGCAAGAGCATCTGGGCTATACTGCGCCAAAAAATAACAATATGAAGAATTAATTAGTGGGGCACGTATTGTTAATGCCCTTTTTTTGTGTGCCAAAGATTTAAAGCGTATTTTAAACAGTAACAACATTATGTATTTCTTTGAGGGTTGTATAATTTTGTTTCGAAGACATTTTATAATGTTGTTGTTCTAATCATAATATTTCTTTTGTAATCATTTTGTCAATTTTTTATATATTTTTATAGAGTTGCCTATTTTGCTTACAGCTGTACGTAGATTTTGAAATTTTCCAACCGTTTATTTGAAATTTAAAATGATTTGCATTTGTAGTTTTTTCTTATTCTTTGAATACAGTTCGAATTATTTTATGCAGCTGATTTTAGGCTTTTGTACAAGTTTTTCACTTTGTAGCAATTAACGTTTGGTTATTTATGTGTGAAATAAAATATATTTTGTTAACCTTGCTAGTTTTCTCAATTGCTACATTTGGTTCATTATCTTAATGAAATCTATGACAATCGTTTATTTGTACCACCAGTGGAAACTGATTATACCGCACTTGCGATCTAGACACTAGTGGAAACTGATTATACCACACTTGCGATCTAAACGCTAGTGGAAACTGATTTCCACACTTTTGATGTAGACACTAGTGGAAACTGGTTATACCACACTTCTGATCTAGATACTAGTGGAAACTGATTATTCCACACTTGTGATCTAGACACTAGTGGAAACTGATTATAGTACACTTGCGATCTAGACACTAGTGGAAACTGATTATACCACACTAAAGTCCAAAAACAGCCATATGACAGGATAATGAAATGGAAATATTGCATTGTTCATTCGAACATCTTCATCTATTGGTTTGGTTGAGAGCTAGCTGAAATGGCAGTTACCAGTTTGTACTGTTCTGCATCTCAAAGTTATTAGAAAGATTATAAGGGACGGCGCCAACAGTTCAACGTTACCTCCGAACTCCGACATATAACCATGCTTATTGGGAATCGAACCTAAGTCCTTGAATCCAAAGAAAGTGACGTCACCAATGGAGTCCTTGCTATCGGAATGTGGAGGTATTTTTGTATTTAAAGACGAATACGAAGAAGACGAGAAAATTTTACCAGTAAAATAACTCTTCCAGTCTTGACTTCTTTTGGAGATAATCGTCGCAAATATCTTTATTCTTAAAGCACATTTAAAAGATATTCGCACAGATGTACGTAAGTATTTTTGCGAGGTTTGTTACATAAATTAAATCGCAGAATTCCACCCCGTCTCATCTTTATGTTCGGTATCTGTTAAGCGTTCTTTATGGACTTCTTTTTTCCATGACCTTAGGCTCCGAAATATTCCAGACATCACGTGACATCAACGTCAATTAAATCTCGTCGCTGATAAAAGTATTCCGCAGCAGACAATCTTACTGCAGCGAGCGGAATCGTAAAAATGCGCAGCGCATCGCTCGCAACAAGAGCAAAGGATGAATGAATGAATGAACCAAAAAAAAAATTGAGATTTTGGTAGCAGGTGTCTTTTTGCTTTTTATGTCTAGGGCGGTTGCTCTGTAATTACTTTTTTCTTGTTCTTCCTCTCTTAGGGCTAGGTGGGGAAGGGCGATTTCTGTACAGAGACATTCATCAGAGCCAAGTCCCCAACGAAGGTCATGTCCCTGCCCGCCTTACCTTTCCTAAACCTCACATGGGGAATTTTTCCTACCATGTAGGGAATTATGTTCAAAGATCCCCCTCAGGTAAAATTCCGATCAGAATGCCAATGGCTACCTCTCATTAGATGACTTGTATATACAAATTCCATTGTTTGTTGATTTTTTTCGTTTTTTTTTCTTTCAAACTGAAAAATGCTATTTTCTTAATACTTATTATATTAACTCAGGATGGGTAGCTGTTCGTAAAAATTGCGCCCAGTTTTAAATAATAATAATAAATTTTTATTCAACCCGATATACAATATTTCGTGATACATAGCTTGAGCAGTATAAAAATTATAGAAATGTAAGAGAAGATCTATATTAAATTATTTTAAGTTTTGAGGTTAGAAATGGAAGAGAATATAAAGCCGAAGCTTGTTACGAGATTCTCTTCCAGAATGCGGTGATGTTGGCAAGAAAAAATGTAGAATTTTCATATTTCTGAATTATGCTTATTTTAAAGAGTTCAGTTGTTGTATATCTTTGGCAGAAGGACGTGAAAACCATTGTAATAATTTAAAAAACAGACTGAGCGTCGTTTTTACAAATTAATGAGCAAGAAGTATTATTATTTTTTGGGATTTTCATGGGCCTCATTTGAGAAAATTGTGGCACACGTCTGGATAAAGCTTACGAAATTATGTTTATCAAGATTCAAGACAGAAGTGTATCTGAGAGTCAACATATCTTATCTGAAATTTTGATTCAAAAAATGTTAGTACAACAAATGTTAATTAACAAGTTAGTTGTACTATTAAGAGTTACATATATGAAATTATACTATTGTATAAGAGATTATATTTTGAAAGTAGTGTAAAACTTGGATCCAAAATACAGAATAGCTTAAGGAGGAAAAAGAGAGTTTCTATCCAGCAGCTATCACAAGTTTTCTTTAGGGAAAAAACGCAAATGCCATCGATTCTTTATGACGCACGTTTTGGAATATGTTTAGTGGATAAAAGTTTGAGAAAAAACAAAAGCAATTATTTTGCGGATAAGAAAAACCTAAACAGCCTAAATTGCCATTTTGTGAGTTCAGATTATGTTGGAAAGTTTTGTGTTTCTGCTTTCGTATCCGCAAAGATATTGAAGAACATTCCTTTTACATATTGGAGTGATATTTACTTGATAGAGGGAAAAAATGTTCAGTGTTAGTAGGAGTTCCCAGGTTGAAAAAAAAGGTTATATAATCAGTTTATCTTTGTAATGAGATGTATTCGTAGGGAAATGCTTGGAAGCTCTGCTGGAACTCGCTGTAGGTCAAGTGGGGGGAAACCTTTTCATGTTGGAAGGCCGCATTCAAGAAATTTCAATGAGATACAAGGGCGTAACAGTTTAACCATTATAAAGGCTCAATTAGTTTTTAACAGATTCGTATGATTTGGCATTAAACAGAACAATGTATTTTGCGACCCAATGAACCCCTTTCATTCGCCACTGATTAGAAATATTGCAGAACCCCGATTATGCGAACTCCGTTTAACCAAATTGGCCATCTGTATTTGTTATTATTTTAGTAGATACTCGTTCAATGTTTTCGGTAAAAATGTTCATATTCCTGCCTTAATTGAAAAACCAGTACAAATGATAGATATTGGGCATATAAAAAGCTATGTGTATATTCTTATATATATATATATATAAAAGTTTTCCTCGCCCATTCTTGGCGGAAACAGGCTTTGGGACGGGCAGAGCGCCATGTTCCCAAGCCTCTTTTTACATCACTTCTTAATGTGCCATGTCTAGAAACTTCCTGACAATGTGACACGTGTTTAGGATTGTGGCTTTTTGTATTTCAATGTAGGTGTTTGGGTCAATGTTGAGTATCTCCAAATTCGTCGCAAGCGTTTTTGGTACTATCCCTGTTGCTGAGATGACTAACGGGATGATGAAGATCTTTTCCATACCCCATATATCTCGTACTTCATGTCTGAGATCTTGGTACTTGGTGATTTTCGTTGTGTAGGTTGTCTGTATGTTATTGGTGTTGGGTACTGCTATGTCGATTAAGTACGTGGTCTTATTCGATTTATCGACGAGGGTTATGTCAGGACGGTTATGTGGGACTGTCTTGTCTGTTATGATTGCTCTATCCCAGTAAAGCTTGTGTGTTTCGTTCTCATGCACGGTCTCTGGCTCATATTTGTAGTACGGGCATTTTTCTGTCAGAAAGCCAGCATTCGCTGCCAATTTCTGGTGGACTATTTTCGCTACTTGATCGTGTCTATGTTTGTAGTCTGACTGCGCAAGGATCTTGCATCCTGCCATCACGTGTTGGATTGTCTCCGATGCCGCATGACAGTGTCTGCATTTGTCGCTTTTATGGCCTTTTTCTGATGAATTTCTTGATTGTTTTGTTGCG
>QLNU02000861.1:35336-50687 GCA_006491805.2 Dysdera silvatica | reverse complement strand
CTAGTCTCTATTTTCTTTGACATTGAGAAAGCCTATGATAGAACTTGGCGTCATTGAATACTTTGTGACCTTCAGGAATGTGGGTGGCCTCAAAGGAAACATGGCATTTTTTATTCAAAATTTTCTCACTGATCGTACTTTCCAAGTTCGTCTTGGATCGGTTCTTTCTGATCTTTACAACCAAGAACAGGGTGTTCCTCAGGGCAGTGTCTTGAGTGCTACACTCTTCATTCTAAGGCTCAATAACATCATCAAAAAGGTCCCACACACACTGTACAAACATCACTATACGTTGACGATCTCCAAATCTCTTGTCAATCCCGTGACATGAGCAGGCTAGAAAGGCAGTTGCAAATTGCCCTCAATAACATCACTAACTGGACAAATGAAAATGGCTTTACTTTCTCATTTAAGAAAACAGTTTGTGTCCATTTTTGTCGGAGGAGAGGCTTACATCCGGGACCAGAACTCTTTCTGGGAAATCATCGTATTCCAGTTGTTCAAAAGGCAAAATTTCTTGGTGTGTTATTTGACCATAAACTTACCTTCAGGCCACACATTCAGTCTCTTAAAAACAAATCCATAAAGCCCTTAATATCTTCAGAGTACTCTCCCATACATCCTGGGGAGCAGACCGTTATTCAATGCTTCGTCTGTATCGTGCTCTCATCCGCTCCAAACTGGATTATGGCTCTGTCATTTATGCCTCTGCTCGACAATCCATCTTGAAAGCTCTTGATCCTATTCACCATCAGGGTCTCAGACTGTGTACAGGTGCATTCCGTACCTCACCAGCTTTAAGGCGTATGCAGCTCTCTCTCAACTATTATACGAAACTTAAATCACTGCCCACTCACCCTCTTTGGAATGTCGTTTTCGAACCTCGTTCCACCTTACTTTTTAATGCTCACCCTTCATGCATCTCTTCCTTTGGTATTCGGATGGATAGACTAACCAGAGAATTGGGTATAGATTGTCGAAGTATTGCTCCTACATATACTCATTTATCACCGCCATGGGTCACACCTGCCTTGGACATCCATTGGGATCTGGTTAACCACAGCAAAAGCACTACACCTAATGCTTTTTACCAGCAGTTATTCTCTGAATTTCAGGATCATTTTCAAGACTTTAATTTCATTTTCACAGATGGGTCCAAAACTGAAACAAATGTGCATTTGTCATTAACAACAGTGCCATTGCAGAAAAATCCCCCCATCATGCTCCATTTTCACAGCAGAACTTTACGCCATTTCCATGGTTCTTACATATATTTCAACTCATAGCTTAATTCCTTGTATAATTTGTACCGATTCTCAGGGCTTTTTAAAAGCACCGGAATCCTTTAAATATTCACCTCATCCTATTTTATCCAAAATCCATTCACAACTGCAGCACCTGCACAATCATTCCAATATTAAATTCTGCTGGATCCCTGCTCACATTGGTATCAAAGGGAATGAGGCTGCTGATGCAGCTGCAAGGGCAACGAACTCACCACTTGCTTCTAGCCAACTTCTTCCTTTCTCTGACCTGAAACCAATTATCAAGACCTGTGTGAATCAAAAGTGGCAAGAAGAATGGGATCATCAAACCAATAACAAATTGCGTAATATTAAACATACAATTGGTAACTGGCCCTCCTCATACCGTAAAAATCGGAAAGAGGAGGTTCTCCTTGCTAGACTTCGCATTGGGCATTCCCATCTCACCCATAGACATCTGTTGGAAGGAAAACCAGCACCAATTTGCCAAGTGTGCAATGAACCCATGAGTGTTTTACACATTTTAACTCAATGCCCCTATTATAGACTTGCCCGCACTCTTACTTTTAACTCTTCATCACTGTCTGACATTTTAAATGACCATGCTGACCATACGCACGTTTTAAAATTTTTAAAAAGTACTGGCTTTTACTACCGTCTTTGATTTTACCATGTTTGGCGCAGTATAGCCCAGATGCTCTTGCGCCATAAAAAACCCAAACAAACAAACAAACGAACTCAATTTTCTTAGTGACATTTTGGAAGAAAATGGTTACAATCATCATTATATTCACAAGTGTTCAAGTCCAAAACTGAAGCATATTTTTCATACCTAATATCTGACCGTATTTCTTTTAAAAGAAATGAGCATAAAGCCTTCCTGCCATTTATAAACTATGTCACTGACCTTTTACTTTTGAGACATAATATTGATACAGTATTTATTTCAAAAAACAAGATTTTTAGTTTCCTACGTTCTGTTAAAGAACCTGTGGATCCATACAAAATTCCTGGTGTATACAAATTCCTTGTTCTTGTGGACAGTTATACATAGGGCAAACAGATCGATCCACTGCGTGCCGAAAACGGGAGCATGAAAGCCTCGTGAGGAATAAACAGATAACAAAATCGGCAAGTAGAACATTCAATTTTAAATAACCATTTAATCCTTTTTGATCATACTAAAGTTCTCGCAAAATCAACTAATTTTTGGCCCAGATTAAACAGAGGAGCAATAGGGATCATCAAGCATCCTAATAATTTTAATAGATATGATGCAAAAACCATTCCTGTTGCTTGGCTAACCATTCTAACAAAATTGTAACGCGTGAATATCCGTTTTTATTTTTCGATTTCATTTCCTTCTGTTTTGGCTTTTATATTCGTCTCTAAAATTTCATAATAATACGTAACTGAACGAAGTATTTGATACGTATTGCTGTACAGATACATTTAGTGGTTAAGTTGCCAACGATTAAACTACAACACAGCCAACGTTTACTGACAGAGTGATTATCTGAAGGTTTGATTTCTCAATTCTACATCCAGGTTCGATTCACATAATAATATAATATATGGCCAGGTTCAATTCCTCAAATCAATAAACATGGGTTTGATTTCCAAAGTTAACTGAAGAAATCGTCTTTCTAATTTAAAACTTATCAACCCATATTAAAAGAATTACAATTAGAAATCCATTATGTCACGAGATCTAGTGGCTAGGTACACATACTTCATTTACCACAATTTAAACCCAGGAAAGCTGCATGAAGACAAGCATGATGTTAGAAATAAGTTAAAAAATAACGAAGGCTAATTAGATTGACTTACCACTTCTTTACTTGTAAGTTAATACCAGATTCAAAAGTATGTTAGCAGTAAATGATTGAAAGAACAAAAACAAAAAAACGTAAGTAAATTATTTTAATATTTCACGTGGACTTGGATATATGATAAAAGAGGGTCTACTCTTCGTCGTTGCTGTCGGATATACAGTCAGAAGTTAAAATAATAGTTAAGCATACAACATTCACAACCTAACCGCTTATTCAATAATAATAAACACTAGTTTTAAGCGGCGGTGACATCTGTTAATTCCATTCCAACTTCACACTATTGGTGAATGGAATTTAATCTGTAACTTGGAATGATATGAGTAACAGTTACGCATAAATATATATCATTATAATGATTAGATAAAGAAATTTCACACCCAAAAAACATTGACTTGTTAAATAATAATATATCAATTAAAGCAATAAGACACTGGGAGGTAAGTATGGTAAATTAAAATAGGAGAAAGTAAAGGAAAATTAATTTGTAAGATATTATTACCCTTCACAGGGATAACACAATTGCCAAATAATGGTCAACACAGAAAAGCCTCCGGGGCGAGATTTTTGTGAGTTTTTCGTGGGGGAATTTATTATACAATAATTTTTGCCACCCACGTTTACGTAGCTCAAACTAGAGCTTTATTGTATTTGGAGAAAAAGAGGCGCCGTCCTCATTCTGGATTCGAACCAGGGTCCCCGCGTTGAGCCCGCGGTGTCTTGACCTACTAGACGAATGAGGACAAGAACAAACGCATTTTTCTCCGGATATGAGGATGTAAGATATTATTACCCTTCACAGGGATAACACAATTGCCAAATAATGGTCAACACAGAAAAGCCTTGTGAAGGGTAATGATATCTTAGATATTATTACCCTTATTTACAGAGAAAATGCGTTTGTTCTTGTCCTCGTTCGTCTAGTTGGTCAAGATTCCGCGGATTAAACGCGGGGACCCTGGTTCGAATGATGACCCTGGTCCAGGATGAGAGCGGCACCTCTTTTTCTCCAAACATAGTTACTTCTCCAAACATAGTTTGAGCTACATGAATGTGGGTGGCAAAAATTATTGTATAGGAAAATTAATAATTAACTTACATTGGCCATGCACGTAAATGGGGGGGCGGAAGGCCCCTCCTGCCTTTGTAAGAGCAAAATCTTTCACATGTTCAAAACATGAAGTCTTGGAAATATGTGAAGGTTTTCTGCGCCTTAATAGTTGGCGGAGGTTGTTCTTTTACGCCAAGGTTACCACCCTTGTGAGTAGACGCAAGGGAATGGTAGGTAAGGTTCCTTTTCTAAGGGTTGCAGCCACTGGCAAGTACTCTTCTTTGCCAACTTTTCCCCTTTCGCCATGAGAAACTGGTGTGGAATGTCTGCTTTCTACTGTCTTGGTTGAAAATCTATTAGTTAACGTAGGACTTTAAAGCTTAACGTTCTTTGTGCATTTTTGGCCATTGCTGAAAGTTTAATGGATTGCAAGTGGTAGTTGTAACTAAAAATCTCGAATTTGAGAGAGAAGGGTGTGAAATTAGGAGGGATTTTTAGAAAGGGAAACAAGTAGAAGAACTGAAATTCCAAGAAGGAGGATGTGGGTGTGTGACAAGTGATTTTAAAGGGAATTTATGGCTAGAAGCGTTTACAGAAAGAAAATGGCTAAAAATACTTTAAGTGTGATAAAAGTTATTTGGCAATGTAACATATTTAAATTGACCCAAATGGATTAAACATTTTTTTAATAAAAAAATATCATAATAATTATCTAATTAAATTTTTCATCATCTTCGGCAAATGAATAGATTTTTTCTTGATTGACAACAATGAAAAACATAAACAATTATAATTTACAACTCTTCATAAATATTAAGTTCACTGATCATATCTTCCTCGCTATAATTTCTTTTATCTTGCTTTAAAAAAAAAAAGGTAATATTTAAATTCTTATCTGGCTTGAAAGAAGTTCATGGATTTCAGTTCACTTCAAATTGAAACGCTCCCCCGGTTTATTCTTGGCACATCCATTATTACTATTGTTGTACATACAGTCCTTTTTATTTCTTCTCTGCATGGTAACCTTTTTCTTGTTTCCTTTGATTTATAATACACCTTTAGTAGCACCTGAAAAAGGAACAAAGACCGAGACAAACAGCAAAGTAATAAAAACTAAATGGACAAGCTTTGTCTTGCAATTATATATATATATTAGTATGTGTTAAGTGAAAGGTGCATGGCCGGATTGTGGTGTAACGGCCATGAACTTGTTCGATCAATTTTCAATGAGGATTCTCCGTGTTTTGGCGATATAACGTCACTTTGAATCTGTTATGTAGATAGTGACACGCTATTTAACAGGCGTTGTAAGCTGTGTTACTGGTGGTTATCGAGTTTCGAGCAGCAAGTGGCCAACGGAGTAAGAGTGGTTGTGACAAACATGGCGGCCAGTCGCTTTTCATTGTCAAGGGCTCCAAAGAGTCCAGTTCGTGTTTTTTAGGTGTTGTTCACTTAAGTACGTAGTTGAATTGAAGCCTCCTGGATTTTCGTAATTAGTTTACGAAAGTATTTTCAACGTATTCTGTCTAAGCTTGGAGTTCCGCGTCAAATCCCTGGTAACTGGAAGTCGGGACGAGAAAGCGTTAGATGCGGAGTGAGCTAACCAAGGATAGAATCGCCAAATTGTTACGTTCACGGGACTTCAACTTAAACAGCAAGCAGGTACACATGTCTTCAGCTTCATTAACTACAAAGCGGACTGAGTACAGAACGGACTTTGGTGACGTATTACTGTTACGATTCGCAATTTACTTTACCTTTCGTTACTGACTAATGTTCAATAGTGTGTTCAAATATAACCTTCATTTAGTTAATGTTAGAATTGAACTGTTTAGTGACTGTACATGTCTTGTGGCGCAAGGAGAGACGCTAGTTAGGTAGTGTTTGTTAATATATTAACGTTAGTTGAAAGTATAACCTTGTTAGCATAAAATAGTTAAGAAAGAACTGGAGTTGTTTCAGGGTTTGTTACACATCATTTGAGGCGCAAGGATAACTGTAGACCTCAGTGCTAAGTTAGAAGTAACTGGAAGTGACTTGAGCTTTCTGTTTGAACCCTTTGCCATGCAACATTTGGCCTAAGTTCCCTTAGATTACCTGCATTGAATGGTGTTCTATTACGGAAGTGACACTGACTGAATTGACGTCTCTGTAGAAGTGTTAAGGTGGACAGGCTCTGGATTACTAAATCCAGGTTATGACTTTACTCTTAACATTTGTTTGGTTTAACTTTGTTAGCTTATTACTACACCAACAAATTTTAGTAACGTATAGAATATTTTTTAGTGAATACCGTGAGCTGCCCCGGTGAAACCAACAACATACATGAAGGCCAAGTTAAGTTTGATAAACTCGATGTGTGATCCGAAACATATGGATGTATTCTCTAAATGCTCAAAATAAACGTCTGTATTGAAATTGTTGTATTCATTCGTAGCCACTCGGACTGTCTGTCAGATCCACGAAATGATTATGTAACGCATCTTCCTAGCGAAAAAAGAAAGGGCTAGATTTCTTACGATCGTTTAATAGTTTGAGTAAGAAGAGATACACTTACAGTAGGGGTTATTTTAATGGATTTATATATTTAATTTCATTTGTTGAAAAAGATAATTTTGTTACATAAATTGTCTACTCAACAATATCGTATTGTTTCGGAGAAAACAATATTTATTGAAAGAACAAATTGTTTTTTTTTTCGGATAGCAAGGAAGTGAGGAAACTAAGCGATCGAACGGATAGGAGAGTTAAGAAATATTTTAAATACCTCCCAGTACCTTGATTATTGTGCAAATTGTGACTGTTGTGGTCGTTTTTATGTATAAATGTAATGTGATGGTTTATAAGATTGCAAGACAAAGTACACTGTAGTCATCCCTAGTTAGGATGATAGTAAACACACACATATATAATAACTAATTAAACATGCATGGAAACACAAAAATTTCAATCAAGACCAAAGTAAATAATTGCAAATGAAGAAAAAGTAAATTAAAGTACATCATGGAATCATACATAAATGTACAGTATGGTAATCATACATAAATGATGAAACTATAATACTTTTAACCAATATAAACGATTCTACTGTTTATTTACATTTATGTTTTCCGTATTCACTTGAAGTTGTGTAAATGCACATTAAGACACTTCCCACGTTTTTGAAAATGAATGTGATAATAAATAAATAAATATATATATACATTCCTTTAGTACGGATGGCGTGGCATAACAATATTTCAGGGATTTGCAATATTTTAGTGATTTTCAATGGTGACGGAGAGAATTCGGACTCTATTTTAGAAATTGTTAACGGTAGAAGAGTAATTCCGATCGTTAATACTGGTTTTCATTATATCAAACTTAGGAAGAACCCAATGTGTAGCAAGAGTAACTAGTGTAAATCCCGATTGGACCTTGACTAGTGAAAATAATGATAATGATGATTCCATAGTATGTACGGTGATGTAAACGAAAAAGGATATCACTTTAGAGGACATCAAACTGGATGAATCAATGCCACAAGAAAGGAAAATAGAAATCGTGTCACTCTTAAAGGAGTATACAGATTGTTTTGCGTTAAATATAAATGAACTCAAGTGTACAGATTTAACTAAAATGGAGATAAATGAACTTGAGAGTAACAGGCCAGTGTACGTACGACCATATAAAACAAATGCTTTGGAAAGAAGTGCTATTAAAAGCATCGTTAAAGAATGGAAGGAAAACGGGATTGTAACAGAAACAAGATCTCCCTATTCGAGTCCTGTATTGTCGGTAAAGCAGAAGACAGGCGAAAACAGATTAGTTGTTGATTTTAGACGACTAAATAATCAAACGATAAAGGATAAGTTTCCCTTACCAAAAATTGACGATTTATTGGAATGTTTAGGAGATTGTAAAATATTCACGACATTGGATTTGGCTCACGGTTACTTGCAAATACCCCTAACGGAAGAAACAAAACTAAAAACTGCTTTTATAACACCTGATGAGACTGGACAGTTTGAGCAAATGATTTTTGGTCTCGCCAACGCGACAGCAGAATGTCAAAGACTGATGTACCACGTGTTAGGACCAATGTTAAACGACAAGGCCTTATGTTACTTAGATGATATCCTGATCCTTGCAAAGAATTGGAATGATATAATTCAAAGAGTAAAGGAGGTTTTTGAAAGATTACGATTAGATAAACTAACGTTGAGATTAAACAAATGTGAATTTAGCAAGCAATAAGTGGATTTTTTGGGCTTTGTCTTAAATGAAGATGAAATTAAAGCCTCTGTCCGTAAGATCAAGGCAATCGATGAATTCTCGACTCCCTTAAACGTACATGACACAAGAAGATTTCTGGGATTGACATGCTTTTTCAGAAGATTCGTGGAAAGATACGCTCACAAGGCAGAACCTTCAACACGATTGTTGCAGAAGAGTCAAACATTTGAATGCTAAAAGACAACAAAGCAATGAATACCAATACACTATAACCCAAACGCTAAAACGGAAGTTCACTGTGATGCTAGTTCTTTACGATTAGCTGGGATGTTATTACAACAAGGAAAGGACAAAAAGTGGCACTTAGTTTACTGTGTAAGTAAGAAAACGACTGATGCTGAAAAAAAAAACCTTCCCAGCAAATTGGAATTAATAGCGATTGTGTGGACCCTCAATAGACTGAGACAATTCTTAATAAGTATAACAGTCACTATTATCGCTGATTGCCAAGCCTTAAGCTGCATGAAAGCAAGGAAGTCATTGAACCCACAGATAGCTTGCTGGAGTAATTTGATTCGATTGAGAACGATTTTGAAGTTCGACATCGATCAGCAGGAAAGATGTCACATGTCGATGCACTAAGTAGAGCACCTGTAGAAGATTCCGAGGACACAATGACTTCAATTATGGATAAACTAGACGTCTGTACTACGCAAATTGATGTGGAGCCAATTTATTTGACCTTAACTGAAAAAGAACAAGTATTACTAATCCAACACGCCGATTCAGAATAGAAAAGGTTGATTGAGATATTCCATAAACCACGCGAAGGAAGAACGGATAAAGAAAGGCACATGATTAACAACTACGGATTTTAAAAAAAAATAGACTTTTTCGAAAGGTTAAGATAACGACAAAGATTAACCACTCTACGTTATACCCAAAAGGATGAGGAAAAATTTAGTGATCAAATTTCACGATTTGATGGGTCATTTTTCAGTAGAAAGAATCGTTTCTAAAATCAAAGAACTTTACTGGTTCCAGGCGATAAAATGTTATGTACGACGACACGTTGCAATGTGCTTTGAATGTTTATTAAACAAAGTAGCAGCGGGAAGACAACAAGGTTTTTTTCATCTGATTAAAACAAGTCGTAGACCCTTTTCGATCGTACACCTGGACCAATTGGGCCCCTTTCAGAAGAGCTCTAAAGGAAATCACGAACTGTTTGTTGGTCATCATCGACAATTTCACGTGATTTGTCTAATTGATTCCTGTTAAAGGCACGTCAACCTCACACGTGATGAAAGCCTTGAAAAATTTTGTAAATAGATACGAATTACCATAAAGGATTATCAGTGATAGAGGAACTTGCTACACTTCTCATCGATTTCAAGAACGGAATTCACCATACAGTTAACTCAAATAACCACCCGTGTGCAAACGGAATGGTAGAACGAATAAACCGACCACTTTTATCTACCATTACAACGGGAATGACCGATGACAACCATAGCAATTGGGACAGTAATATTCAGCAAGTTAAGAGACACTTGAATAATTTCGTGAATAAAATGACCAATAAGACACCATTCCAAACGCTCCATGGTTATTCACCACGTTACAATGATGGACTTCTAAGGAAAATGGCTGATGAGGCTACTGAAGTATGGACCGAGCCAGATAGATTACCAGAAGAAGCGAGGGAAACCATAGAGGAAGGCCAGAGAAAAATGAAATGTGACTTCGATAAAAAAAAGGTGGGGAACACTAGTATTTGAACAAGGAGAGATTGTAGTGATGAAGAGAGCATCTGGGTCTACAAGACAACCAAAGAAGACTCAATCCAAATATTGAGGACCCTTAATCATTACTAGTGTAATGCCAAACAATACTTATAGAGTGGCACAGTTAGAAGAAAAGGTGAAAGGACATTTCTTTTCGACTACAGCTCAAATTAGTCAACTGAAACCATGGAAAAGTGAACAAGAAACCGATGAAGAAGACAGTGATGTCAGCCACGAGGACGAAGTCATTGAAAGGAGATACAAGTTCCAACACGTACAGAATGACGATCCCGAATGAGCTCAATTTAGTGCAATCGGGACGATTGAAAAATCAGTATGGCCGAGTGTTAGATAATTATTGAAAACTGAAAGAAGAATTTAAAGAAGCATGATGCACGCGCAAAAAGTGAACGTTTGGTGATAAATAGTTTGTTTTTCGATTTTTTTTTTGTAAAATTCATTCTGTTTGTATTATTGCATTTTTGTCTTTTCTTGACGATTAAAGTACGATTAATATCTAACGGGGAAGAGATATATATATTACATTAGTAAATAACATAATAATGAGTAATTAAATAAAATAACTAAACTAATAAGTAATGAAATAAAGTAAATAATAAGTAATTAAATAAAGTAGATACGTTTTAAAAAAGTAAAAATATAATAAATATAATAAGTAAATTTAAAGTGAAGTAAACTATAAATAAATTAGTAGTTCAGTAGTTAAAAATAGTTATAAAACAATAATAAATAGTCAAACAATTTAAAACAAAAGTTACAATAACAATACTTTCTTTTAACTGCCAGCCTTTAAGGAAATTGAGAGTTATCCACCTAAAGGTAAGTCCTTTTCAAGAAACCTCAAAATTATCACGTCTAAACGCAATTTGAAAAATCTTGAGCTGGTATTTACATGTTTTTAAATGCTGTGTAAAGAAAAAAAAAATTTGCAACCCTATATAAAAGCCTTTACGCGCTAATTTAAAGTCCTTTTATGTCTTATTTTAAAGCTCAATACAACGTTTGCTCGAAAAATGTAATATTACTCTTCATTCCGTTTTGAGACTAAAAAATACGCCGATTACAGCAAATGCAACGGTGTAACGTTGTTCTGAACGAGGAGTGGGATTGAGCGAAAATGGCGCCATGCACTTCCTGTGACCGAACTCTCTCTCTCTCTATATGGCTCTACCATTAATTATTTTTTTTATTTAGATTGTAAAAAACAAACCAAACCCTAATTATAATGTGTATTTATAAAAGTTTCAAATGAGAAAAATGGCTTTTATTTAATAAGAAACAAGAATTGCTTTTATCCTAACAATATTTTTACTGGGTTCTCACTCTTTTTTATAGCTAAAATAAATTATTTTTATCTGCTCACTTTAATTTGTATATAAGACTAGTATTGAAAAATAATTTATAGAAGTATGGTTATTTTTAAAAAAAATATAAAGTAACTTATTGAGATTATCTCAAATTACAAGTATTTGTAGTTCGTAAACAAACATATATGATTTTGTGTGAAGAGTTTTGAAACAACAGATATACTATATGAACATAAATTCAGGAAAACAAGCAGAAAGAGGGGTTTTGGAAAGAAAAGTTTTATTGGTGTTACTTAGGTTTATTAACGATAGAAATAATTGAGGAAGAGTATTTTTACAACAAAGATTCGACTCTCAAATGTTTTGTTTTTGCGTAGGACCAATATGAATACAGATGAGTTGTGTTCGTGAATGTAAAAAAAAATCATGATAGCCTTGTCTCCGAAGGGTTGTGAATTCTTTGAGAAGCTACAAAAAGAGTTTTTCTACCCTGAAATTGATTTTCTCTAAGTTGCCAGTTGAATAATTTTCCATAATAGGTATATTAGAGCTGGACAAACTAGAAATCAATGAGTGTAGCAGTTTTGATATATTTATGTTATGTATTTAATGTACATTAAATGGTTGACGGTCTAATCAAAAACATCGGTTTCTGTTTGTGAAGTGTGAGATTCATAATTGGTCCAGTTTTTGAAAGGAAATTTTATTAATTTTATAATAAAAATAATTGTAGTACCCTTTTCCAAATATTAATGGGCGATAATGGGCGCAGAATTATTGTCGACCAAAAAACCAGGAATAAGGTTGTTTTTTGGAAGAATTTATTTTTTTATTTGCCATCACGCCTGAAGATTTTAAGTTTAATTGTTTAAATTAAATTAGGTAAAATAATGATAAATTACCCATTGTGGCATAAAAGATGGAGTTTTTATACAGAAGGTGTATAAGATCAAATTCCTTTAAAACACTGCTGCTTAATTCAAGCTCCTACTTGTTAGCCAGTTTGGAAATGGCATACTAAGAATTTATGCTAAGTAAATTAGTGAGCAGAGTTACACCTAATATAATAATTAGTACACATATGAATTATTATACAGACAAGGTGGTTTTCGAATACATTTCAAAAATATTGAATGCAAAAATTCAAAAAGTTCATCTAATAAACAATTAGTACATGGGTAAAGATACAGACAGAGGTAATGCCAGCATGGGAGTTAAAGCCCCACTTCCCAAGTGTGGCGGAAGGTCAGCCACTCATCGGGGAATGCAAGAGTTTTGTCAAGGAATTGAAGCATTTAATAATTTAAAAACTAATTGAAAAGAATTAACAGATCTTAAATATTCATGTTTAATAAATCATAAATATTTTAAATTCCCCAAATATACTCAAAATGTGTGTACTTTCTTAGCTTTTTTTTTTTAGATATAGACTTTCAATTTTATTTCATCTTCAATCAACACAAAATAAGTTCAGTTGGGCGTGGACAATCGATTTCGGATTGAAATTCGCAAATTTAAAGATATTTTTTGAAAAACATCTTGACCTGATGTGCCGTTAAACATGTCTGAAAGATTAGACCTGGTTAAGGCTATAATTGAGATCATTCGTTTTGGTTTCTTCGGTGTTGAACGTAAAAAGTTATTTCTTCAGGATTGTACGGGTAATTACCCCATGGGCAGATTTAGTGAATCTAATTTGGGGGAGCTGCTTAAGTTGTAAGAAGGGGGGGGGGATGATTAAAGGGATGAAATTTCTCGTAAGAGAATAATATATGCAATATTTTTATTGTATTTAAAGACAAATTCTTAATTCTGGCTAATTTAAAAACTTTTACTGGACATTTAAAACATTTTCAGCACAGCACTCTTAAAATTATTTAGACCGTATAATATTTACTTATAAAAATTCACCAAAATATTATTTGCTTTTTGCTCTCAATTTTATCCTTAAATGTTTTCCATCATTTTTACATCTAATAAGCATCAATTATAAGGCTTTAGTCTACGGCTTTAACCATCTTACTCTCTCACAATAAAGCCATCACATAAGAAAGCCTTTCATTCATATTCATAGTTTAAGTTTTATTTTTTTTTCTTTTCACAAATGGGGGTGCCGTAAATTCCCTAGCACCCTCGTAAATCTGCCTATTATAATATAATTATATATTACTACTGTAATAATATTGGAAAATTCATGAAATATTTCCAAAATTACATGAAAACGAGATTTGTAGAGGATTCTCACATTTGAATTAAAATTACATATTTTATGTAAATAAATTTTAATTTGATTAATTTTTATCGCGTTTTTTAAAGTATTTATGGGAACTTTAATAATCGAGTCAAATATGGTTTTATGTTTTATAATTTAATGAAAATGATTAAAACTTGTTTTTACATCTTCAAAAAATAAATTGTTAAACAACGATTTACTGTTTCTACCATAATAGAAGAAACAGTGTTAAGAATCTGGACGATTAAATATAGGCTTAACACTACTCAATAACATACTTTAAAAACAATACAAAAAAAAAAATAAGTAAAACTTAGTAACTAAATGCAAACTTACTTTCAAAGTTCTCGTAAAATTCTTCTAGTTTCCATTCTTTTTGAAATATTCAGCATAGAATTATTTTCCATTTTGTGCTGCAGAACGTCGAATGGGTCAAATGGCGCAGTCAGTAGCAAGAACTAGCGGTAGCGAATCGTCAAACGACACGTGTTCATATTGGGTAATTAATACGCGAAGGGGCAACCCCTTTACTTCGAAAAGTAGTCCCCTCAGTTCTTTAGTTATTTGACGCTTAAAAAACGGACTTTTCCCAGATAAGTTAAAGGAATGGTCTTCATTGCACATACACTTTCACAAACCAGACATATTTAAATTGTAATTGATTACATAATAATTTATAATTCAATCACTCAAGTTTAAGAACATGATTGATCTCAAATTTGAGATTTCAACGTATTTGTTTTTGAGAACATTGTTCTCACAATAAAATAAGAACGTCCTAGTACTCATTTTTGAGAGTTTCATTTTTAACAGTGTATATATGACCTGCTAACAGAGCTAGGCCTGTCAGTCTCTGCCGGCCGGTTCTGTTTTCTTAGGTATGTTTTAATCTGTTTTAAAGATGAAAAAGTCAGGTTCGGGCTTTGTAGTTGTTACTGGGATCACAGACAAAATTCCAATCAATTTCTTAATATTAGGGAAGAAAAACTCACTGCTTTCGTCGTAAGCTTCCAAAACACCCACAGCAGATTCAGGCGCTGTGTTCTGTCCCATCCCATTCGAAATTATTCTGCTGATCATGAGGGATATTCAAATTTTCTAATTTTTTCAATTTATTTTTATTATTTTTACAGTAATTTTTTTTTCGTTTTATGTACTTGACTTTCTTAACTTTGTCCATTAGATTAACTAGGGGGGGGGGGCCGTTGAACCCGCTGAACACCCCTTTCCTACGTGCCTGATTTAGGCATGGCCAGTCGCCATTCTTGCGTATAATATTAGTAATGTAACGTATGCATCTTTTAATATCATTGTAAAACGGAATATCAAAAATATTTCGCTTCATTTTGCCATCTAATTTTTCATATTACACTCTATAACAAAAAAATCGATGCACCAAGAAGGAGTTGTCCGACTGTAATGAAATTTCGTATGCAAAGACATTTTGACCGAACATGCAAATGATTAAAATTTGGTGTCCAATGAATGAATAGCGGGAACTCCAGCGCATCGGAACTGCGCATTCAGCAGGTGTATATAAGGAGCGATTCTCAATATGTGGTCAAAATTTCTGTTGCATTTTGACTGTGGATATCTTACGTCGACTGTAACAATGCCTCGCCGAAAGATTCGTGCTCATT
>QLNU02000861.1:20627-35236 GCA_006491805.2 Dysdera silvatica | reverse complement strand
GCCAAAGCGATGCGGCGATTGGACGGTGCTGGCAAGAGTGGGTCAACAACGGCAGATGTCAGCGTCGGGACGGCAGCGGTCGACCTAGGGCCACAACAGAACGGGAAGACAGAGCGATTGTCAGAGCAGCTGTCACAGCACCGGATTCGTCGTTATCAACTATCCAACGTGTGGCCCGCACACATGTGTCCAACATGACCCTCTGCAGACGACTGAGAGAGCGGAATTTACGCTCGCGCCGACCGTTACGCCGCTTACCTCTCACGCCTTTACACCGTCAAGTCCGATTACAGTGGTGCCGGGCTCGATCAACTTGGAACTGCGCTGACTGGGGACGTATAGTCTTTAGTGACGAGTCCCGTTTCCAACTGTGTCCTGACGACAACCGCAGACGTGTCTGGAGACGTCCAGGGCAGCGTGGGGATCCTGCCCTTACTATCGCACGCCACACATGCCCACAACAGGGCGTTATGGTCTGGGGTGCCATCTCCTTTGATAGCCGGACCCCTTTGGTGGTCATTTCTGGCACACTTACAGCACAGCGGTACGTAGACGACATTCTACGACCGGTTGTGTTACCGTTCCTTTTGCGACACCCTGGACTTACGTTTCAACAAGACAATGCCCGGCCGCACACGGCACGTGTTGCTATGAATTGTCTTCAAGCTTGCCCAACACTTCCTTGGCAAGCTAGGTCTCCTGATCTCTCTCCCATAGAGCACATTTGGGACGCTATGGGAAGGCGATTGCAACCATCCAGGAATGTTGACGATTTAGCCCGACAGTTGGAGACAATTTGGCAAGAAATTCCGCAGGACACCATCCGGGATCTTTATCAGTCTATGCCACGCCGGGTGACAGCTTGCATCCAGGCCAGAGGTGGACCAACGCCTTATTGACTTCCTCCCTTTGTAACGGTCAAACTCTGCAATAAATCATTCAATTGTTCTGAAATTTTAATCGTTTCTTTTTCTATGTATGTTCTTCACATCCACCAATTTTTATCGCAATCGGACAACTCCTCCTTGATGCGTCGATTTTTTTTGTTATAGAGAGTAGTAATTTCTACGTGAAAAAGTTAATGCAATAATTGCAATGTCACATCAAAGCAACGGTGTCATTTAAACAAGGGTGGATCCAGGATGTTATTACGGGGTTCGGGGACACTCACCGGGAGAATTTTTAGTTTTGGACTATTAAATAGTTTAGGTAAATATTCTATTATTAACCTTCCTCTATACTCACCAAAATATTTAATTTAAGACAATGAATTAAAGCTGGGCTTTTCTTTAATTAAACTATATGGTTTAGGGCAGACTATAGTCGAGTATGACAGACAGATAACCTAGTAAAGGAGACATATACAATAACCAAAAACGATAATTTACAATGTAATTAATAGAACAAGTTTAAATTTAAACTACAAAAACATCGTAATTATTTTACTTTTTTTATAATAAGCGACTTTTTAAAAAACTTGAAGTTTATAGTGCAAAGTCGAGCCATCTTGGTTTCTTTGAAAATTTGTCAATCACTTTATTTACATCAATATGAATGTCTCTGTGGGTGTGTATTAAAAGTCTCTTCTGTCATCCGCGTTCGAAGCCAAGTTTGACGGCGCTTCAACGATAAAAAACTACGTTCTGCTGAAGCAACACTTACTGAAAACGTAGTTTGAAAGACGAGTAGCTTGTAGATTCGTGAAAAAAACGTCTGAATAGCATTTTTCCAAGACTTGGAGACTTCGTTCACCAGTGTAAGGTTTTTGTTTATCAGTAACAACACATATAATATAATCTTCATCGTCTTTATTTTTTCCTATTTAAGCCTGACGGGGGGAGGTGCGATCGCCCCCTGCTGGATCCGCCCTTGCGTTTAAGTAGAGAACAAACATACAACAATCAAGAATTTATTCGATATATAAATTAGATCGTTGGAACATCAATATTCTAAAAATCGATGATCCAACCCTAGAGTAGGATCGTGTGTTACATACAAATAGCTATTTAGTATCGCGTGTTACATACAAATAGCTATTTAGTGTCGCGTGTTACATACAAATAACTATTTAGGGTTGCGACAATAAAAGATTGGGAACCGCTGTTCTACAACTCCTTAATTCTTATCACATTTACAATATCCGTGAAATAATCATTAGGTAAAAAAAAAAAGAAAAAAGGAGGGGTTACAGAGTTAAAACTCTATATATTTTTATGTGTATATAAAAAATTGTAATGAGGGGTTATGATTCCCCATCAATCCTCCCTGCATACGCCACTGATATGTAATAGTATTTCATCATCCAGTTATATAGAAAATAAGTAAAGGAATAAATTTCTGGCTGTAATACCAAAGCATATCGCCTGCGTTGTATGGGCCAAAATAAATTCGACGGGCCTAAATTTGCTTAAAGCTTGCTTGTTTTTTTGTTTTACGGCTCAAAGACTACAGTGGTTATGCTGCGCCGGAAATTTTTTTTTTGCTGTGCCGGAAATTTGCTTAAAGGGTTCCTTGTCGTAAGAAGATCAGATGAAAAATTTATTAAAAAATTTGATGTTTTGAGATGACGACCATCTTTGAGGAATACTTACTCATCAATAGTGAAGCAGGCTAATCTCTTCTTAAGGCCCCTGTGCTTCTGCTTCTCCAAAGCTGTTCGGCCCAAAAATGGAGTCTCCGTTTTGAGCTTGCAGGTGAAGCCCAAGCCAGCTTCCAGGGGCGTGTCATCTACCCTTATATCCGCATGCCAATGTCGATATCCTACAAGGAAACCGAAAAATTGCTTTGAATTTACAAAAACTGAATACAGAAAACAAATAGGAAAAAACACTACTAATTCCCTGTAATTCCTAGTTCTCCAGATGCGAAGGAACTCTGTAATTTTATCACAGACGGATCGAAGTAGAGCCCTTGCACCTGTGTCATATTGTAAACATAATTAGAAAATCTTTGCCGCTTAGCTTCGAACGCTCCTGGGTGCCTGGTGTTTTAATACTTTAATTTGAAAGAAGATTCTATTTGTTTTTGGCGCAGTTGATTAAGTATGAACGGAACTTCACGAAACAATTTGAAAAATGGAATAGCAGTTAAAAATGTTTGATTACATTGTTGATAGCTATTTCGGTGGCTAATCCGCTACCATCCTCAGAACAGTTATGGCTCTGTTTAGATACGTGGGCGTAAGGCGTTGCCAACGCCGTGATCACAAAAACAGCGAACTGAGAGGTATTCACAGGTTGTACGTTAGGGGTGGCGTCTCTTGCGGTAGAACTAAGCAAATTTTTCCAAATAGGTGAAAGGGCGTTAAAAGGGAGCTGATCATTCACGGAATTAGCTGTATTTGTAAGGATGTGATAAGCTTCGAAGAAGTTGAAATCAAAATTTGAAGAGATTTTTACAATTAACTGTGCTTCGAAAAAAAGAAACGTGGCCAGCTTCCCAAGAATGTTTCGCCAGCGCGGATTTATGGAATTCTTGTTTTCGAACGTGCGCTTCATGCTCTTTTAATCGAAAACGTAAGACCCGACATGTTTGGCCGATGTATATCATACCAGAAATCAAATACAAAAGATCAATATAGCATGTGGAGTAAACAATCTTTAAGCTATTTCAATATCAACTACAACAATCAGCTCCAGTAATACCGATGTAAATTACGTAACAATAATTCGTACTTTCAGATGTACCCATTCCGCTTAACACTGCTCTTTTGTTTAATTTGCGATAAAAAAAATTACAATTGCCAGAAGTACGTGACAGTACTGCATTGCACAACAGTTTTTTTAAGAGCCTGAAAGCTGCTATTGGTAGGGAAGCTACATTCATAAAATTTGTTTCATTCGTGGATACTAATTGTCTATAAACGAAGTGATTGGAAAAAAAGCACGTATAGAGTACGCCTCTGTTGACCTTGGTAGCTCTTACTGGATAGATTTTTCTTCCAACTCGTTAAAGCAGACGATTTGTCCAAGATACGTACACAATATTCGTTTTTCACTTTTCTCCACAAAACTCATTTCTAGAGAAATACAAAATATAGCATTTGGTCGTTTCTGAAGATTGTCGGATCAGAGAAAGGGAGATCGGTTTTAGCCAGCGCCACCTGGATTACCTAAGGATGCTATTGTGCATTAGCGCTCAGTTGGCGCGTGATACCGTTAGCAGACGGGTTAGTCCATTGCAGTTTAGGGAAGGCCGTCTTGGAGGAACTGGTTTTTCCCGCGCGAAAAACCAGTTTCGGCAAGACGCCCTTCCCTAAACTGCAATGGACTAACCCTTCTGCTAACGGTATCAGGCGTCAGGTCTGCGCGAACGCACAATAGTTCATAACCCCCCAAGAAAATGCTGGACTCATGACTACCTGGGTGCGCCCACGGTTCGTTATACTTGCATCTGATTGTTTGTTTGTTTGGATTTTTTATGGCGTAAGAGCATCTGTGCTGTACTGCGCCAGTTAATTTGCATCTGAAGACAGCAAACTTCTTGAAAAGTCGCTTTAAACAGAACAGGCGGCGGAACGTGTTGAAAGACCGACAGCTCAAAAGACATTCACGGCGAATAATTATTAAAAACAATTCATCGCTCCCCCTTCTATTTACAGATATTAGCATCGCCCTACAACGCTGCTAAAACAGCTTTTACTCTGATAATATCCCTTGCAACCATGGGCGCCCATATGGGGGGTTGAACATCCCCAACCGAATTTAAAGTACGGGCGCTGACGCCTACACATTTACTTTCAAAATTATTTTTGTAGCGTTTTGGTATCTTGTACATTCACTAAAATTCTCGACAGCTTTGAGAAGGAGGTAATAATTTTTCTCAGCTTCCCCCCCCCACCCCCAACAAAGTACTCGTTCATTTTCTCAGCCCGCCTCCTCCAAGAAGTACTCGCATGGGTACCCATGCTTGCAACTCTTTCATCAACAACCGAGATTTCTTTATTTTATTACACAAAAATTGTTAAGCTCATGTCGTGATAAGTACAGGTTCCAAACAAACAAATCATTTAGTGAATGAAACTCTGAAATATACATAAATCGGGGGAGGGGGAGACAAAAGTTCGGTGTATAATCGAAAAAAAATCAAATTGCAATACATCGACAAATACATATGTAAATAAATCAATCGTAATTAATATATATTCCTTTAAAGTTAAGACCGTAGAGAGATATTTATTCATTTAACGCATGAAAACGTTTAGCACAAAGGAAAATAGTCTGCCTGGGGGGGGGGGAACCAGAGTTAAACAGAGAGATAAGGGTACGAAAAGTCACGAGAAATCGTGTAAATTCAACGGTAGCAAGACCAAAAGAGTTCAACCAAAAAAACAGCTCTTACAATTATCCCCCCCCACCTATCTCCTTCCCTATAAAAAAAAAATGGTTAAACACTACGACACATCGTAAGCGCATTATTCCTCTGATTACCGACCTGAACAGTCACATTATATCCCAACGTTGCAACACGGAAACAAAAGAGCCGCAAAATTGCGCCCAAAAAAAAACAACAAAAAACAAGGGGCACGGTCAAAAGTAGGACTGAGGAAAGGGAGGAAGGGGAAAAAGGGAAAAAACGAGGTAGAAACGTAGGTATTTTTCCCACGCTGAGGAAGAATGGCAAGAATGATCTATTGCCAGGCATGATGATCAGGCACTGGCTGAAAGAAAGAAGCAAATTGTTGCAGTACACAAAAAGTATTGCCGTTCTGCTTGCGGCAAACTTAATTCATCTTCCCGCAGTTTGTCGTACAGGGAACAATTTTTAAATATACTACCATCTGAGATTTGCCTCTGACCTCCAGCATCGAGCGTACAAAAGTTATAATTAGCGTCCACTACTGTAAAAAGAACGGTGCTAAATAATGCCAATTTGTAATTAAAAAACTCGCTTCCTGTGTTAATGGGTGTTTGCAAAACGACGTATTTTCTCTCTAATGCATTGAGGCAATGTGGAAAGCTACAAATATCGTTATATTGTTTTGATACTGCTAACCATTCTTCTGTGGTGGTTGGTATCTGAAAATGAAGTTTTTTATTTAAAAATTATGTAACAAAACATTGCAAGGTGGCGACAGAATCTGAAAAAAGAAACAGTTTCCCTGCTTTGGGGTCGTTGAAGTATTACGTAAGCATCTTTGGGGAGGTGGAGACACTGCAATATCGAGATGTATGACACACCACGAGTAGAAGGTATGAAATACACGTAATCACAATTAAATATTTAATTATTTAAACCAGTGGCGTACTGTCAAACTTTTTTCGCTCGGGGGCAACCTTCTAGACTCCCTGTGGCCCTCCTGACACTTTTAAATTATAATGAATGCATTATTTTTAATAAATTCATTTTATCAAATCCACTTCTTATTTATCCACTATTTGCTTAAAGCACAAGAAAAAATGATAATCAAAATGTGACAAAACGCTTTATAATAAACTATTATATTGTTATTGCTCCTTATAATTTAATAATAAGTATGATATATAGTTTACTAATATATGTATAATATATATAGTTTAATAATATATGTATAATATATATAGTTTAATAATATATGTATTATTATTATGATACGTGGTGATGATACACGACGGCGTTACGGGGTTCTGTTGAATGCGTGGACGCACTCTTACGACTTTCCCGACAGACAATAGCTTTCATCAATGGGTATTGTGTCACACGGAATACGACCAATCACGTGGGGCCAATCGGTCTTGAATGCAACGCAAACGATGAAGATGAATGAACGCAACTTGACGATGGCGATTCTCACACTAATTAACGATATCAACAAAGAACGTTATCGATACTATTAATCGCTTGAAAGATCTATTCAAGTACGTTATAGTCACACGCTTATTGGAGTTGGGGAGGCATTTTACACAAAGAGAGAGAGAGAGAGAGAAGCCCGGTTTTCTAAACGAATATACGGTAAAAATCGTTTATGACGACGCCGGTTTTAACGATCAACGATGGAATTTTTACAAGAAGTTTGATTTGCTATTCTACTCCATACTAAATATATCGGTTATAACGACATCGTATATAACGACGAAACCTGCTATAACGACGGCGATATTTTAGTCTACGTAGATTCTAAGTAGGGAAATTCGTATCGGATATAACGACGCGACTTGACAGTCATAAAGCAGAACCACATAGGTTAATTATTAAAATTTAAAGTTAGTTACAAAATTTAAGCTTTATTCTAATCTTGTTTATTTACAAATGTCCGAGAAATTTTTATCACTGCTAAACCTGAATATTAAAGATAATAAACTAAAATAAAATGATTTATTAATTGAATATTACGAGCAGGCCTGTAGCCAAGTCGGGGCCAGCAGGGGCACGGCCCCAACTGCCCCATCGAGCTATTTATATATGTAAAACATTACTAACACAATGTTAAATATATTGAAAATTATTAAAGATTAATAATATATAAAATTGTTTTTATATACAATTGTATAAAATGTTTTTATCTAATTCCTCGTTCCCCACTCAATTGCCCTCTCCATAAAATTTAAAATACAAATCTTGATATATGCTAATATTGCAGTATTTGTAGTTGCAATAAACTAAACTACTACTACTACTAGTTTGACTGATTAGCCAGACCCAAAACACGTTTTGTTGATGCTGTAAAGAAATGAATATTATCATAATTCTTGCGTATCAACTTGGCCCAAGCTAGGACAAGTTGACACAGTTCTAATTTTTTTCTAAAACTTTTTTTTTGTCTCACAGTGTTACTTCAATAGTTAAAATAAAGCCATTAATTTATAAAGGAATAGTCATAGTACAGTAAGAAATTTTATTTGAGCCCATGATTTTAAAAACAAAAAAACAGAAAAATCAAAATGCGAAAAGTATATCAACTCGATCCGACCTTCCCTACTATGTATTTAGTGTGGCTATAACATAATATAAACTGAAATTAAATTCATTATAATTAAATATATTTTTATTTAATTTTGAAACCAAAAAGTTTAATACTTTTTACTATCAAAATAATTTATAAAACTCTAGAATGCATTTGTATAGGATACTATGATTTTAAAAATATATCGTTTATAACGACTGAATTTGCACGGTCCTTTGGAGGTCGTTAGAACTGTTTTTCACTGTAGATGGAATCTAAAAATTCAAACCGAGAGTTACACCCTGAACAAACGAGAGCATGAGCGCCCCGAGGAAGGTGCAAGGGCGGCACTTGCACCCCCTTGATTTACGAAAAAAGAAAAAGACTGAATACACAAGAAGCTGTAGTCTAACAACATTATTCAATTGCAATTTTTCCTGGATCACTTTCCCATCCACTTGCATATAATTCTGTGGGCACCCATGGACGAGAGCTTTGAGGAAGCGAAGAAGAATCCCAGATTTAGTTGACGTCATAGTACCAGCCGACTGCTGTACAAATCAAGCTATTGTTTTTTAATTAAACTTTAAATTTTAAGCTTTTAGCAAAACAAACCTTGGTGTTTCTTAAAGTATGGCCCTTGTAAATTCTTGGGCCGCAGATCCCACTGAAAAAACGCCATTGGCAAAAAAAGGAAAGCGGAGGAAGTAACTATCGAATAGACAACTTTCGTACACTGAAAAACTTTTCCTTTCATTCCACCACTAGCAGCAAACAGTAAAAATTCTCATTTCTGCATTCCAGCTAGGGGTCCAAGCTAGGAAAATCCATCCAAATATCCAACCGAACACAGAACCCCTGCCATTCAGGCGATAAAACCTTGTATTCACAAACATTCCAATATGAGTGAATTTTTCAATAGCGTGTTCCGAAAACATTCGGAATAAAAAAAAAAACAAAAAAAAAAAAAACCAGGGACCACCCAGGTACGGAGAGAACACGAGAAATCCCCACAAAGGTTCGAATACGTGGGGAAAAAGTCATTTGCTGATAGCGGCCGTACTTTGAAGTAGGGTTTTAGGGCACCATAAAATCCCTTTGTCGGGGGAGTTCCCCCCACTAGAAACCATCGCAAATCGATTCTTAATGCTCCAGAGGGGGCATCTCCTCTTCCACCCACGGGGTAGGGGAAGAACCCCCAGACAACCCACTTTCCTCCTGAGGCTTTTTTAAAAGAAAACACAAAACAGATGCTCGTTACACAACATTTAAGAACATCTCGAAGGTTTAAAATACAGCGAAATTCCGATAAGTCGTCATCCGGATAACTCTACATTCCGAGTAAGTTGTCACTTTTCTTCGGTATGGTCTATTTCTCATAGACGACGATGTAATCGAAGCTTCGTTAACTCGTCAGGGTAGACGGATAAAAGGGCCGATGAAAGATTAAATATAATAAAGTATGTGTTGAGGTTGAAAGGTTAGGCCTAAAAACAGGGGCGGACTGGATCCCCTTAAAGGACGCAGACCTTGGATTTTTTGGGGAGCGCGAGTCTGTGCTGGATTAAGGTTTTTATGGGTCCTAGGCTGAAAGGATAAAATGGTCCCCACTGGCGTACGCAAGGAGGGACGATGGGGGTTGCAACCCCCCAATTGCGATGCATTTTTGCATATGAATTACATATGAATATATGGAGTTGCCAATTTTTAATACTTTACATATATACTATATATATACCAGTGTCTCTTAAAGTGTGGTCCGCGGCGGCTTATCTAGTGCTTTGCAGAATCATCATCAAATTTCAGAGAAAAAAATTAACTAGAAATTGCCAGTGTAGCTAGAATTTAGGTTCGTGCGAGATTTAAGGAATTTCTCATAAATATTACCTGTTATAAACCTTACCTTTCGGCGATTCGTGAAAGTTTTGACTCCTCTAAAAATACCCATGCTGTGCATATTGCTTATTATTATTTAATTAAATTAGTGATGTCATTTTCATAGTAATCAATAGCCTTTCACATTTAATCATAGTTAGCAACCTTAATTTTAGGCAATATGTATTTTTTAATGGGGGAGAAATGCCCCCCGGTGGTTCGCGATAAATAAAGGAATGCTTAAAGTGGACCGTAAACCAACCAAAGTTTGAGTAACACTGCTATACACAGTAGAACCTGCCTAAAGTGGCCACCTTTGGGATAGGACTGGAAATAGACAGGTGGTCACTATACAAGACAGACTTTGATATAGACAAGACTAAGTCCCTACATGTTCTCTCTTATAAAAATATTGTCATTTTACTCAGGTGGTTAATTTATCAAGGCAGCAACATTACCAGGTTCCACTGTACACTTCGACAGAATTTTAAAAAAATGGGGAACAATACATGTGAAACCATGCCCGTATCTAGACAGGGAATCCTAGGGACCGGCCCCCTTGAAATTAAATTTGTAAGGAGATTGCAAAAATACATATATGTATTTAGTTGTAAAATGGGGAGGAAAAAATCTCTGAAATACACCTTCAATAATTATAAAAATTTTGACTACAAGACCTCGTTTCGTAGATCACTAATTTGGGAATACTTTAAAGAAAAAAATATAGAAACCCTCTTTTTTTAAAAAGGAAGGCATTATAAAAAAATTAAATTTTGATGGCAAAACTACAAGTAAAAAATTACAATTATGTCTGAAGGCAAAATTAGTATTTCCTCATTTATTTTTGTATAGTGTATTTGCAGAGACTGATTTAGGTAATATGGCGCCCAGTGCGAGCCTCAAATTTGGCGCCCACCCTCCCCCGCTAAATATTATTTTCAAAACAATTCCCTTTGAGACGCAGTTTTTTTCCCCTAGAGATCTCCTTAATAGGCTACTGAATCTCCTTACAAAAAATACTGAATATTTTTACAGACAGAAAGCCACGATAATAATAAAAATTTCCTTGCAACAAATAACATGTAACTAACCCACAAGCCTTTTTCTGTGCCAAGCATTAAATTGTTTTAATATAAAATAAACCAAATTTATAAATTTTGTTTTCTCACTATAGTATACTGTTTTCAATTTTTCTTAATATAGCATGCTTTTTTAATTTTGCCCACAAATTAACTGAAATAACTTCAGATTAATGAAATTCTTTGATATTTAAAATAAAACTTTTCAATCGGAACTTTTGCTTGAATATATTCCTCTGCCTTCAATGCGTGCAATCTAGTATATTGCATAACTTTTAAAAAAAAAAAACAGTACTTTTTACAAAATTAAAAAATAGAGATCACAGAAAGGCCAGGCCTAACCTTTCAACCTCAACACGTGTTTTATTATATTTAATTTTTCACCGGCCCTTTTATCCGTCGACCCTTTTTTCCGCGGCCCCCTTTTCAGTGATTCCTTGTTACTGATTCAAATGCTCCTCCGGATAACTCTTAATTATGGATGAGGTTGAGACGGATAATACATATGTGACAATAAAAGATATTGAAGTTTACTTATTTATATCAGAAAATCTAAATGCCACCGAAATGATATTTCTGTCACGGAATGTTACCATATTCTTCGACCCTTTGACCAAAGAGTTATCATGAATTGAAACATCAATATTAAACATTTCTAATTGAAGATTTGATAAAAATTCTCGATTGAAATAAAATGTTTGGAGTGTTCGTTTGAAAGAATTTTTGAAGAAGGTACGAAGTTTTCCCTATCGAAACAATTGTAAAAAAGACGCCGCCCCAGTTCATAATAAACTGCGTTTGTGCGGAAAGTACGGAAGTGACATTTAGGAAATTCGTTCACTACTTCATGAAACCCAAATTCTTGGAGCCTTAATGGTATTTCGACATTATCTTTAGGTCACTTCAAAGCAGTGGCGCAGCAATTAAAAAATCATGGGGGGGAGGATCTTGAGCCTACAGAGCCCCCCCCTCTCTCTCCTACGCAAATACTTCGAAGTACTACACAGGGCCGGGGACAATTTTTACACGGCACTCAACCAATTATGCGTATTATGTTAGTATCAAGTTTCGCATCAGCCCCCTGCCCCCCCACGAATTCAAAACACCAAATTACATAGTAGCAAAAAAAGTTCGTTCTGCCGACAGTTATTCGTTTCAGTTAAAATTAAATGCATTAGCATTATAATACGTATATATTATGATCAGTGGAAAAAAAAAAGGGCCGATGGAAAAAAGGGAACGGAAAAAATGGCCTGGAAAAAACGTCTGAGGAAAGAAGGGCCGATCACACAAAAGGGGGACGTCCACAAATTTCACATTTTTTAATGGGGCATATCAAACGCTGCCTTTATCTCGGCTGCTATTGAAGCCATATCTACCAGTGAGTGCCTTTAACATGATAACATATTGTACTTCACCTTCGAAGACAGGAACCCCTTAGAGAGTGCAACGTGCAGACTCTCAGCAAAATGCACTGAAGTAAATAGGTGCGGCACTCACTCGATACGCCTCTGATATGTTGTCATGTATAAAGACACTCATGTGTACTATCTGTCTATAAAATTTGGTAGATGTGACTTTAGTAGCATCTGTGATAAAGGCACCCCTCGATATGTCCCTGATGATAATCATTTTAAGAGGGTTGCAGCTGTGAACATTGCAGTTATTTCAATTGTAATTGAAATTATGAAGTTTGTGAACGTCCCCTTTTTTTGTGATGGGCCATTTTTTTCTTAGATTCCCTTTAAACAAATATGAATGTTAGCTCTCATTATTATTGTGCTATTGAAATAAACAGAATTTTGAATTTCTGTCGAAATAGCTGAAAAATTTCTTAGATGGCCATTTCAGAACACACAGAAAACTTTTTTGTGCTTTTACTTGTTCAGTGTTCACGTGTTGGGGAACTTCATTAAACGAACAGCGTTTACTCATATTAACTTTGGTAAAAGGCAACCACTGACTTATAATAATTCTATTAAACAGCCACCCGCCAGGACGGGCGGTTCAAGCGGAAGCGAAGGTGGTCCTATATAAATTAGAATTATTTACATTCATAAAAATATTAATTCTGCAAGTTCAGAATAAAAAAGTATAAATATATTCAGAATAAGTGTAAAAATGTATTACCATACTATGATTTAAAAAAATATATATTGTATTATATAAATATATATATTGTCTTCAATAACTATCGTTTATAATGACAGAACTTGCGCGGCCCCTTGGAGGCCATTATAAACAATTTCCACACCACGTATATATAAAAACAAGTCTAAATATAAAAAATCACCTATTTTGAAAAGCCCGCCAAATCACGAGAGCGAGCAAAATAATAAAATAAAGATAATAAAAACTCGCCGATGATAGTGGGGGGGAAAAGGGGAACTGTAAAAATCTTCATCCACTATTTTTCTATCTATTGCGTTAAGGCACTTCCGACGCCCCTTTTCAACGACCAAGGGGAAAAAAATGAGGAAAAAGGGGTTCAAACCCCGGACGGGTGAAAGCTCCCTTTCTCACGGTGGTATGCCACAAAACCAAACAGCAAAGGAGAGGAAGGGGGCATGAAAAGGAAGACGATTCCTGTAGGGGAAAAGGAAGTTCCCTCCCCTACGCAAAATTTTTCTCTTTTATTCCCTTTTTGTGCGTGTGTATTTGGAAAAGACCCTCATCTCTTTCGATTCCCTCTCTCTTCATGCGCCCTTTCCCTTTTTTCGCGCGATATTTTAGGATTTGGCGGGAACGGATGTAAATCATCACGCCATCCAATCCATTCAACTGCGAATTGGGTTCCCACACAAGTATAAAAAGGGATTTCGGGAGGGAATTTATCGGCTTCCTGCAATCTCCAAATAACAACAAAACCCTTTCATGTCCATGGGGGTCGATCGCCGCAGGTACAAAATGGGAACATTCCAATTTTTGTTTTGCTTTCGTTTTTTTTACGGAAATGAAAATCTATGGGAAATCGACAACAAAGGGGAATATGAGGGCATTACGGATGATAGAGATAACGCATCCTCACTATTATGTGAAAGAGAAAAAGAGCCACTGAAAGTGACGAGCGAATTAAAAAAATAGAGTTCCATCCGTAATAATAATCATTAGGGATATTTGTAAGTCAAACAATCCTCGTAAACAATGGCGCACCCACGTAGGGGGTCCCGGGACCCTTTCCTTCGGCTAATAAAACGAAAAATTATTACTTATTATTATTTACAGACACTGGTAAATTATTTTATTAAAAATGTAAGATAAAAAGTAATGATTTTTTCAACATTTCCCTGAATTCTGATGACATTGATGAGACTGCTTCTGAGGCAAGCAATGGTAGAATTGGCCCGGTACTCTTTTCAAACGCTTTCCAGGAGGTAAAGGTGGACCAAAACACAATATCAAACGCTGTTGAAATAGAAATTCTGACTGCAGATATTTGTAATTATGTCAAGAAATCTAACCTCACTGATGGAGATAAGACAAGAGTGCTGGCCATTGTAAAATTGTGCAAACATAATCTACTTCTAATTATTTAAGTATATTGCCTTATAGAATTATTAGTAATTCAAGAATGATAAATGTATACAAAATGGCAAACGTAATTGATATGGCGTCTGGCCATTTTTTCCACCAAAATTTTTTTGCATCATTGCCCCCCGCCCTTGGGAATATTCTGGGTGCGCCACTGCTCGTAAAAATAAAGCAAATTATTTTATTTCTCCACAGTTGTGAAAATTGAATATTTGTTCAGGCAGTATTTTTCAAACTGAGTTTGTGGAAAATACTATTGTTTC
>QLNU02000861.1:6075-16331 GCA_006491805.2 Dysdera silvatica | reverse complement strand
CGTTTACTCAAAAGACTCATTCGAAATGCCCGAAACGTTCGCAAACGACTAATTAGCAGGCGTCTAACTAGGTGTTCTTGTGCCTCTGGCAAAACTGTCTAAATTACTCCCTCTAGTCACGGACATATTTTCCCTGTCAATTATTTCAGTCGATTTCTCGCCCTCCACGCCACCCCTAGCTACGGCTTTACTAATTAAAACTACTCCAGAACAACCCCTCCCCCCCCACCTTTTTTTCCCGGTCATCCTTATTTTACGGACAGATTTCTCTGTCTGAAGAATGTCCACTAATATGGGGTTTTACCGTATTTTTTAGGTATATTTTGCTATCAGTATTTACTGAACGTTATATGTTTATTTAGATCCCCCATTCATCCTCCAATTAAATTGTCATTAACTTTTTTTTAGCTTGTTAGAATTAGATATCGGGTTATCATAACCAAGACGTCTTAATGCATTCGATACTTTCGTGTTCACGAAACTCGTGTAAGAAAACCGAAGTGTATCGCTCGTTGTATCACGCAACCCATTAATCGTGTCTCACAAATCACCTCCGTAGTTAGATTTGTGAAAAGATGCGATGTGCTGAAGGGTATCGCGTTTCAAAGCGGATCTTTTGCGTGGAAAGTGGTGATTAGATTTCGGTGTCTGATCGGATGCCGTGTCGGTTTCATGAGAAGTTTGATGTTGTTGGGATGTACGCAAGTGTTTCGCAAACTTCAAACCCATTGCTGGAATGTGTCACCTTCTTAGGGTTATCAGATAATGTGTGTGTGTGTGACCCTGTTCTCATGTGTCTACCATTACATGACCCTTTTCCAGAGTTCTCAACATTTTCGCGGTAATTTTTTTTTTTTTTCTCCGTCTTAAAGTTCAAATGAATAAATATGACGGGTGAAATATCCCACGCCACCAGAGGCGTGTAAAAAGAAGGAACTCAGAGGTGCAAGACCCCCCCGCCTTCCACCATTAGATATCAAAACACACGTCTGTCTAAGGCTGAATTATATGATCATTTTTTAATCTACCGGAGGCCAAGCCCATAAATTTTTGAATTGCTATACGCTCCTGTTTCATCGACCCACGTAGGGTCAGGTCCTCCATTCCTATGAAATAATATCGATAGTCGATTTATGATATTCGAGTAGAATTTGTTCAATCACATATCTTTTTATCATATCAGGTACCTTCAAATTAAGTTAATTTAACTATTTCATCAATTAATTTAACTAACGTCCAGTTAATTTAACTAATATTAATTCAATTTAACTAATATCAAATTAATTTAATTACTGTCATGTAAATTAATTTAATTGTTGTTAATTAAGTTAATTTAACTATTGCCAGTTAAGTTAATTTAGCTACTGTCAGTTAACTAATGTCGAGTTAATTTAACCAGTGCCAGGTTAATTTAACTAGTGTCAACTTAATTTAACTAATGTCTAGTTGATTTAACCAATATTAATTTAACTAAATTTAATTTAACTTCGTTGAGTAATAATTATTAGATTTGATAATTAATTCAAAATTAGCTATATATATATGGCTATTTAAACAATAGACAACAAATATTGGTGGGGAAACATCCATATTAATGATTAATAATTATGATGTGTCGCAGGGTTCCAATTTAGGACCTCCGTATACGTATACGATATATGGAAATGTGTTTTAATGAAATAAAATATGAAAAATAGTTTTGTCTTAATCAGATGAAATTAGATGTAAAAAAAATCTAAAATAATTATATTTTGAAGTAGAAATAATAATATAGATATTGACATGAACAGTTATGCAATTTTAATTAATGGTACTAAAAAAAATGAAATAGTGCAATAAATAGTGTTTTTTTGGGGGGGGGATTAAACTAATAAACAAATTAAACTGGAATGAACATATAAACATAATTTAAAAAAATAGTAAGGGTGTAAGAATACTAAGAAGAAAAAGTAATCCTTTGACACAAAAAAATTGCAAATTGTAAGAATACTAAGAAGAATTGTAAGAATACTAAGAAGAAAAAGTAATCCTTTGACACAAAAGAATTTCAAATTAAATTGCATTGAACTTCGTTACTCACTAATACAGAGTCATCGTATATATTGTAATTGTACGTGGGGAGATATTAGTATAGTTAATAGAAATAAGTTTAAAATATACAGAAAAGGGCAATGAAAGTAATTAGTAAAGATAAGAGAATTAACTGGAAAAGTATATGTAAAAAATATAACATTTTTTCCAATAGAACTACTTTATAAATATTGTGTTTTAATTAAAGTGTATGAAAATAGAAAGCAAAATAAACGTGTAGAATTAATAAAAATTAAATTTAATGAGAGAGAGAGAGAGAAACACATTTGTCGTCAATATAAAAAACTGATTGTGCCTAAAATAAGAACAGAAATGCGATGTAGCAACATCAGTTTCAAAGGTCAAAATTTTTAGAATTAAGTGCCAGAAGATTTATTATAAAGAATTTGAATAGTATCAATAAATTTAAAACTAATTTAAGGAAATCCTTAAACTTGTGATGAAAAGGCGGAGATTGAAAATGATGGGATAAAGAGAATCTGGAATTGAATGTATTAGACTAACCTGGTGGATTTATGATTTCTGATATTTAATAATTGTATAAAGTTAATTGATATGCTCAGTTATGATATGCCATCGTCAGGTCCCAAAGTTTTTCATATCATAGTTAATATTTTCTTGGGAAGTTTTCATATATATAATTAAATTCTGTATGTATAATTGAAGATTGCGCGCGCGCGCGTGTGTGTGTGTTGCAATTTTAACTATACACGTGAAGGATAAATAAACTGATTGATAGAAAATAGTGTAATTTCGATACTTTTGTATTTACATATAGGATGTCTAGTCTTTTTCTCATATTATTTTTAAGTGACTATTGCTAATTCAACTACAGTAAACCCTCCCTAAGGCGACCGCCATCGGGTCCATAGAAAAGCGGTCAGTCTGAGAGGTGGTCTCTGAATGGAGGTTAATTTAGCGTTGGGTCTATGGTGTGGGAAGGAAACCCATTTCCGGAAAAGGTGGTCGTTAAGGGAGGTGGTCTTTAAGAAAAGTTTTGCTGTGCTTCGTAAAATAAAATAACCTGGAAAAAAAGGTGGAAAAAAATTTGAATTCGTCAACTTTCCAATGTCAACCAACCGTAGTTGATTTATATTATTAATATTTTTTTCTTATATAAATAATTTAAAATCAGTAAGCAAAAAATTAATTTTGAAACTTCTCGGATGTGCCAATTTGGCGTGATCCATTTTTACGTATGCGAAAAAATAGACTTGTTCTCACCGATTGGATCTCGCCACTTTATCAATGGCTTCGATGGAACGATTTCTCCGTAATTATCCCGCTATCTTCGCTCCAAAAGAAGAGTCCGTGTTTCTCATTACAAAACAAAATAATCAACCTTCGTGGCCGAATTGCCGGCATTTTTGCCGTATCTCACCGCCTTCTATTTAAAATTCCTTAACATCTGTTCGCAAAGAGATACGATAACAGACGACTGGTTATTTATCTTTGCAATTTACGTCGTCATCACCACAGATGAATGGTTGTCTATTTTTCATTAGATCCAATCTTTTTTTATCTATTTTTCATCAAGTCCAATCTTTTTCGAGAATTTTTTCGTCGTATACGATAAACGATTTCGAAGCGCTTTCAGCCGGTATCTTCAAATATGGGCAAAGGACATGAAATACTTCGTTGTTTATAATTCTTCGCCTTATATCTAGAAAATGAATTTCGTAAAAAGCTGCGCTGATCCATTTTAGCGATTATATGTTGAAAAAGCGTTAAAATTTCTATTGCTTCTATTTACAATAAAACCTCCTTTAAGGACAATATACCCGCTTGACGATTCAAAAATTAAGGGGGGGGGGGGCATGCCCGTATCCAGAGGGGGCTTAGGGACCGGTTCCCCTGAAACTAAACTCATTCATTCTCTGATTGTATCAATACATGCTGTAAAATTTTTTGACCTCCCACGAAATTAAATCCTGGCTACTGCCTTGGGGCCAAGTAGTTTAATGAAAGACCATGTCATACGACATTAAACGGGATGATGTGCCTTGTTGTCCAATGGGGGGGTGAGGGTCTTAAACTCGATCATTTTTCCTACATCACTGTTTGTGGTGGTCTCTGAATGAAGGTAATTTTAGCATTGAGCCTATGGGAAAGACATCCATTCCGAGAAAAGGCGGTCGTTAAGAGAGGTTTTACCGTGTAATGTTGACCCCCCCCCCTCCCCCCTAAGTTAATCTTTTGCTTTTTCACTTTGCCCTTCCGGAAGCCGTTGCTCAAATATCCGCTTGATTGCATTGTCCCTTCCAAGTGCAAAGGTATTTCCAGTTTAGCAACCTTTCTGAGGTGCCCTCGATGTCAATCGTGACTTTTGCAACTATTGACAGCGGCCATGGGCAATCGACCTTCTCGTCCAGAGGGACAAGCGTCCCGTGGGTGGAGAGATTGAAGTATCTTCTTCAGTCTCGTCATTACACTCTCGCTGCACGTTTTGGTGAACTCTTTGTTGTATCTCCCACGCAACTGGCATCAAACGTGGACTCTCATCTCTCGTACGGTCGACTCGGGAATAAAGCGACGTCGTGATATCCGGAGTCAAGAAAAGACCACGATCGAATGATAGACTATCTATCTATCGCTTGGGCTTTTTAGCCTCACTCATTGTGCCAGGGCTTTATCCCCTTTGAACCCTTTCACGACCTTTTTGTATGTGTGTGTGTGGGGAAGCTACTCGTTTTTTAGGGGTCAGCAGTTTCGTTTGTGGGTGGACGATCTCCGTTGCTGAAAATGCCGTGTGACCGTCGGGTCCGCTTCTCTTTTTAGCGCTTCATTTTAAGAACCGAGTTCCTATTTGATGTCTCAACGCGGATGTACGGCGAATTTTGAATATCTTCCATATCTTGGTGATATATAAAGTAAATGTCTTATTTATGGACATAGTGTAAATTGTATCCAGGCCCATGGGAATTTGATTTGCCCGATTCTACTATGCATTTACTTTCAAAAGTTTTACAAGCACATTTTAAAATAAGATACTTTTTAGCTCATTACTAATTGTCAAGCAGTATCAATTATTTTTGTAGCATTTTAGTATCTTGTACATTCACTAAAATTTTTGACAGTCTTGAGAAGAAAGTAATAATTTTTCTCAGCCCATGTCCAGGCCCATCCGTGAAGCAGGGTTTCGGAAAGGGGAGAAGTCCATAAAAGCAATATTTTCTCTTGTAACAAATTTTATTTTGAACTGCTTTATTTTGGTTTATAATATTTTTTCAAAAGGGAGATTTAACCCTAACCCCCCCCTTGCGGGGGCATAAATATATGTAGTGCGTTAAGAAACAATCCATTAAACATTTGCTTTCTGTTTACCTAAAATCGAATCTTAGCAATTTCTTACGTGTCACGTTCAGACCCCGATCCCATCATCGATGTGTTCTTTAGCTGATTGGTTGGATTTTATAGTGGCGCGAAAACAACTATGGCCATACTGTACCAAATCATCTTTAGTAATCTTGGTGGCAGGAAGAAACGAAATAATGGGCTTGTTTTTTTTTGGTTTTTTTGGGTTTTTTTTTTTTAAATAATGTTCATTGACAGTCCACTTCATGCATGTCTTTTTTTAATTTAGTTTTCATTCTTTATTATTACCGTGCGTTCGAAAAAAAAAATAATAAATCTGTATGAAGACGTCATAAGTTAACTTCCGAAAATCACGACAAAGCAATATAATGAAGTTCGAAGTTCACCCATGATTCAGACAATGGCGTGGAAATTCAAAAATTATAAGGGTCTCAAACAGCTTTTAATATATATATATATCAACAGGCCTGTAGCAAAGCCGGGGCCATCAGGGGCATGGCCCCAATTGCCCGATCAAGCTATTTATATATATATAGAACAATCCCCTGGTTATGCCCTTTGCTTTGCCCTAAATGCCCCTTCATCCTAGTTACAGGCCTGTATCTCACTTACACACAGCGTTAAATCGAAGAATGCATCTTAGTAGGCGATGGGGGGGCTTATGCCCCCCTTTTTCCTAAGCCAGAAAATGAGGTGGGTGAAAAATATTAGATCTAAATACTGACGCTTTTATGCATTAGCGTACTAAGAATAGATCATGTGGGGATAGATTACTGAGCTACAAATCCACATAATCGTATGTGTATATACAAAATGTCATAGCAAATGGGGGGGTGTTATGATCTTCATCAACACCCTACTACGTACGCCACTGCTTTTGTAACATACATACTTATAAATCTAGAAATACATGGTGAAGGCCTTAAGGGTCGTATCCGTAAAATTTCTTTCGAGAAAGTTTAGATCAATATGTTCTATGTCGTACCCTTTTACCTTCTTATAAATTTTATATCATTTGTATTACTCTCTTGGTGACCTTCTCTTTTAACTTATTTTATGGTTGGCGCACAAAAACCCTTGCTGTCCTTTCGCCATAAAAATACAACCAACCAACGTATTTTATGGGCGAAGACGTAGTATGTCATTATCATATTCAGTTATCTGTCCGCTGTTGTACGAAGGTCTCTCCAAGTGTTTTCCATGCAAATCTATCCGGTGCAATTCACTTTCATGTCACTTCAACCACTTTTCTTTTCTTTTTTTTTTTTTTTAATTTCACATGTAGTCTGAACACTTTCCTAGGTCTTTGATCGTGTTTTGGAATGCAGTTGAGAATTTCAATTGTCCATGGATCAATCCAAAATTTCTTAAGAGTCAAGGTAGAATGTGGAGGGATATGTTAAATGCGATCAAGTTTTCGACACTTCACTTTTATATGGATCATACCAGAATCTAAATTTTAGGTTTAAAAAAAAAAAACAAAAAAAAACACCGCTCAGACTGAATGCGTGGCAGTTTTAAGTATACACCTCTCCATGTTTCTTTGGGTTGTTTGCCATTTCCATGTTACACTTTTCGTTAAACTCTATGCATTTGATCCATCAGGAGGGTCTGGTTGAAAACTTTTTTTTTTTAATACACAACAATTCCCCCCTTTAAGGTATATAAGCACTGGCGTACGCAGGGGGTGTTGATGGGGATTGTGACCCCCCTTGAGATAAAATTTTTTATATATAATATGGATATATGGAGTTGTAGCTCTGTAACCTCCCACTATAAGCATGTAACCCCACTTGTGAACTTTCTGCGTGCGCCTGTGCTTGTAAGAGTATGTGCGTATATACAGTGAGATCTATTTATAACGATATTCGAAGAACCTGAAAAAACTATAGTTGTAGGCAGTTGCTCGTTATAGACAAGGTTGAAACTGATACATTCTTATCTCTTGGGACCGTGAAAAATTGTTATAAATAGATTGCACTTTATATAGGGCTGTGGCACTGCCGTACACAGGGAGATGTTGAGGAGGGTTGTAACCCCTCATTGCAATCAAATTTTATATATTTAACATAGGAATACATGAAGCTGTTGCTTTGTAACTCCCATTGAGCCTATAACCCCCCTCTCCGCTAGTTTATGGACTTTCTTCGTACTTCTATGGGCTTTGGCATCTCTCATATCCCCTCCATATTAGCCGTGGAGCTTCCCACCACATTTGGCGCAGTATAGCCCAGATGCTCTTGCGCCATAAAAAAGCCAAACAAATAAACGAACTTCCCACCGCAAGCTCTTATCCTAATAATATTTTCATTGAAAAATTCATTCCTCCCTTTTTGTTCAATGAATTTTTCTTTCACAAAAAAACAACAAAAAAAAACAAACAACTTCATATGTTTTGGAATGACCCCGTATCTCCAATTTCAAGGGGGACCTAAGAGCTATCCGAAATTGAGGGAGCCGTCTTCTTAGCGGAAACGGTCTTTCAAAAACGAAACTGCTGTGTTCCCGATACCTGATCCGTTTTTAGAATCATCTTGGCGACGATCATTATCAACCTGTTGTCGCCAACTCTGGAGGTTGAAGGTTGTTGCCAGTTGGTTAGTGCGACCGGTACTTAGGTCACGGTCTCAGATTTGGTCCTGGAGTTCGTTTTTTTTTCCCACCAATGTCTCTCAAGCCAATTGCCCTCCTCGTTCCAATACACATCTCCCCCCTGCGCTTCTCTTTCTTGCTGTCGACGAAACCGTGTGAAAATGCCGGCTCCCCCCCCGATTTTACTGTTTCAGAATGGGACGTGTATGTTGATTGTACTACTTGCAGTACAGTGCCATCTCGCACCAAAGGCGCAGGTCATTGTGTTAGCCATTGTGAATTGACAGTTTCACTACGAAGTGACACACAGAAGAGAATCCTTTTTGCTGTGTCTAATCAATTTCATATACAGCGAAACCTGTGAGAGTTGACCACACTTTCTTGGTCAATTTAGATAAGTGACCGACCTATAAAGGTCCTTTATTATTACGTAGGCTTGTTTTTTTCTCCCCTTGTCATTTCAAGTGGTCATGATAGACAGGTGGTCAACCTAGAAGGTTCCGCTGTATATATATATTGATCTGTAAGGCATTCTTCGAAAGAAAGAAGCAATTTTCCTTCACAGCATTCTTCCTCATACATCTGCACATAGGCGTATGCAGGAAATTCACAAGGGGGTTATGGACCCAATGGGAGGCCACAACCCCCCCATCAGCAACCCCTGCGTACGCCAGTACGTCTACACTAACAACCCTTTTCAAGTTTTTAATTATGTTTCAGTACTATTTCAATCGTCCGTCCCAAATAGCAAACCAAACCTTTTGTAAAAATTCCGTCGTTATATGCGGTTGGTCGTTATAAACGATTTTGACTGTATGTGTGTGTGTATATATAATATATGCAATGTAGATTTTCGTCGCAAAATTCTGTTAATCCAGTAGAAACAAAATCAAACGTTTTTCGTTGTTATAAGATAACATACAACTTTATTAGTTGTTATAATAATTTGTGTAACGTCACTACAATATCATATGGATTATTATCAGTTATTATAACTTTATTAAAGGAAAGCTACCTTTTATATATGCCCCGTTCATTCTCGTTTTATGTTTGAAGAAATGGGAGGGAGGGGAGGGGGAAGGTCTTATTCAAAAATATTTGCATTATTTTTAGCCAGTGCATTTCCATTTAAAATTGAAAAATAAAATCGCAAAGAGGTTAGAGGAAAAAATATATATATATATCATCATCATCATATTCAACCATTATCTATCCACTGCTGGATGAAGGTCTCTCCAAATGCTTTCCACACAAGTCTATCCTGAGCAATTCGCTTCCACGTCACCCCAACCTGTTTTCTTATTTCATCCACCCATCTAGTTTGAGGACGTTTTCTAGGTCTTCGGTGGTCTCTTGGAATCCAGTTCAGAATTTCTGTTGTCCATCGTTGATCAGTTCTTCTTGCAATATGCCCAGCCCATCGCCATTTCAGCCCTTTTACTTTAACAATGATGTCCTCTACTCTAGTTTGCTCTCTCACCCAAGTGTTTCTTTTTCGATCTCTCCTAGTTATTCCAAGCATGCACCTCTCCATGCTCCTTTGCGTTGTCTGTAACTTTCGTATTGCTCCAACTGTTAGACTCCATGTCTCTGATCCATAAGAGAGGACTGGCAATACACACTGGTTGAAGACCTTTCTTTTTAGACACAAAGGCAATTTCCCCTTCAGGATAAAACTGTTTCTTCCAAATGCACTCCAGCCAAGTTTAATACGTCTGTTGAGTTCTTTCATAATGTTGCCATCCATTGAAATCAGCTGGCCAAGGTAAATATATGAATCAGCAATTTCTAGCTCAATGTTGTCAACTTGTATTTTTGTTTCCTCTACGAAATTATTGAACATGATCTTAGTTTTTTGTAGGTTCATCTTGAGTCCAACTTCTTTACTTCTAGTTGAGAGCTCCTGTACCATGTCTTGGAGTTCTAATGGGTTCGTTGAAAAAATAACAATGTCATCAGCAAACCGCAGATGATTTAAATATTCACCATTTATTTTTATTCCCTTGTTATTCCAATTTATCAGCTGAAAAATCATCTGTAAAGCAGAAGTAAAAAGTTTTGGAGAAATGGTATCTCCCTGCCTCACCCCTTTGCCAAGTTTGATAGTTTTGGTATCTTTATGTAACCGAAATTTTGCACTTGCATTTTTATACACACGTTTCACCATGTCAATGTACACATCCTCGATGTCTGCTGATCTTAAAGAGTTGATGACTGCTGATGTTTTTATAGAGTCAAAGGCCTTCTCATAGTCAATA
>QLNU02000857.1:38018-53828 GCA_006491805.2 Dysdera silvatica | reverse complement strand
AAATTATCAACCAGGAATGTCCGGCGAAACGTTGTGAAGACAGATCTATTCTGAAAAGCAAAATAAACCATTCAGAGGGTCACTTGTCTCCAAAGTTATTCGGCTACACTTGACAGGATAAGTATATATTTCAGTATATTATTTGGAATATACTATATCCTTACTTCGCACCTGTACATTATTTACGCACCGAATCGAAGTAATATAATTATCATTATGAAAGGAGGTTTTCAAATTATTTTATTTGGATTTCATGGATAAATTTAAGAATGGATTATACTAATGAAACAGCACTTTAGTATTTTTGTTTATGAGTTTACTTGAAGTTTGCATAAAAAAGGCTATGTCATAACCACTTGCTTGCAAGTATAATGAATGATAAATTGTTTTCGGGTTGGTTTTTTCTACCTTAGCTGCATATTAAACATCTTATTTTCAGTTACAAAATACGATAGTTTAATTTCAGAATTCAAAACAAAACGAATTGTTATTTTTTTTTGGAAAGTTCTATTTGATGTTTCCTTAAATATTAATAGGTTTAATTTATAGGTAACTCCACTTCGTACGAAATTTCACGAATGTTCTTTTGAAGCGTACGATGTCAACACAAGTAAACAAAGAGGAACGAACAGAAAGTTCAATAGCAAACAGAAAAGCGGCAGAAACTGCAATACCGTCGTCAATATAGCTTAAAATATTCGACGGCGTTTGAAGTGCTACAACAATAGCATATATCTCCATGACAAAAAGACATTGGTTTCTGAAACCTTAAGCGTAGAGTAAGACAGACGTTCCCCGTTCCGCTATATTCGTTTCTATTTAAAAAAACTGCAACTAGATACCTCCAGAATTTTTCACTTGATTTCTCCATTTTGCGTTAAAGATATTAGAAATCCACAAGTTGGTCGCCAGCAGCAGAGGATAAAACAAAGGGGGCTTTAGCCCCAATCAAGCAAATTAAAGGATAAGATAATAATTTTCTAGGGTGTCAACGCTCTATCAAGGTCTTGATGATCGACATGATTGATAGCCTCCGCAATTTCTAAACAATCCCGGATTCGCCATTCGTCATGTGTATATTTTTTATGAATGTCAGTATCAACTTAGTAACAACTTAGAGAACATAATTTATTTGATAGGCAAGCACACATTTTGTACATTTATAGAGTATTAAACATATATAAAATTTCAAATTATTTCAAATTACAGGGACCAGTTTTATAAAAGATGAGAGGAGAGGCCTATCGATGATTATAAATTGCACACTGGTAAAATCGATGAAAGGTTTTATCGATCTTTAGTAACTGGGTACAATATTTCGCACTACTTTGGTTATTAAATTATTTTGCACATTTCTAGTTGGGAGGTTGCATCGTGAAGATGGCTTTGGTATTGAAAATTAAAATTTAAGTCCTTTCTCTTAAAAACGTTGAACCTGTTGATTTCTTTGTTTGGAAGTATAGGCTGCTATTTTTTAGTCAAGAATGGAATGCGAGACGTATACTTAATGTAAGTTAAAGGTAGTTCGAATTATCCGGAAAAGATGTATTATCAAGTTATTCATTGTTGTTGATGATTCAAGTGACAAACCCGTTAAAAGTAGAGCGAAATATCCGGAAACGATGTATTACTAAGTTATTCATTGCTGTTGATGATTCAAGTGACAATCCCGTTAAAAGTAAATCGCGTTAAAGTGGTTCTAATACATAGAGCTAAATTACCGTTATTATACGACCAGGGATCAAAAATAAGTTTTGAAGAAATGCAAGAATTCCATCCAGTTAAACTCTTCTGTATTAAAACTTTATGTGTTTAAGTTAATAGAATAATTCGCCAAAAGATAATTTAATTCGAATACATACTTAAAGAAATTTAGTGCGCCTTTTTGGCAGAGCCTTCGTGGTACGTGTGCTTACCTCGATTGTATACAGAAGGCTGACTTGATTGCAGAAAATAATTACAGATAACGTTGCCAAATATAAAAAGTGAAGTTATAATTATACAATATTTTTGTCTCCAGATACTTAAAGTAAAATTGCGTACATTTAGAAAATATCACTTAAGAGGAAACAATTTGGCATTTTGCCAATTTTAGAAATTTAAGTTTTCTTTCCTTGCGTCCTTAAGTGGCAAATATTAGGAAAGCTTGTGAAGTGTACAGTGTTTATATTATGGCAGCCCACGCACCAAGAAAACCTTGAATTGTAAGAGAATTTGAAACCATCCTTAACAGTGTGATTTTTTGGTCAGTCCTGAAAAAGTCAGAAAAAGCCTTAATTCCTGTCCTGAATAGTAAAGATCCACGAGAATGAAAAGCTAGTTTTCCTAAAACTAAATTTCAATTCAAAGTTTTGTTTGCGATTGGTCAGGGCATTTTGTCATAAAAACCTCTAAAAATCAGGATTCAACCCAACCCAAAGTGAATGGTAATCCCACGTGAGAAATATTGATAAATACATGTTGGTGAGAAAGTAGAGTGTGTTCGTGGGGGTTGTAACCCCCATTGCAATGAAATTTTGTATATTTAACATAGGAATATGTGAGTTGTAACTCTGTACCCCCCCCCCATTGAGTCTATAACCTCCCCTTACGAACTTTCTGCCTACGCCTATGTAAGTACTAATAAGAAATGAGAATTTAGTTTTCGAAAATTCTACCCTTAGTAACAGTTTCCTTATAAGTATGTTTTGGTAAAATCCACATTCATCAGTATTTTATAAATAGAGAAAATAAGGCTTATGAATATTGCAATATACCGAAAGAAGTACTAAGTTTGTTAAAAAATTAGTCTTTTCCTGATAGTAAATTTCCTGACGTTGTATTATTAGCAGGTCTCAATAAATATTGAACCGTTATTGTTTTCGGTTTTACTCTCTGTCGACAATGGAAAGGGATTTTAGTCGTCTTCCATAAATACTTTGTACTGAAATCTTTTCAAAATTTTGAAACTGTTTCAATTTTTTGAACTCGGTTGAATCTTTTGAATTCAGTTCAAAGTTTTGAATTGAATTTCATAAAATTTAGCCCTTAGCTCGGATGGGTTATATTTAAGGATTTCAAACATGATTTAAGTTTTGGCATTCACTTTTACCTGATACATAATAGAATTTATGTTTCTACGAGTAGAAAAGAAAATATGTCAATTTCACTCAGGCCGAAGTCGAACAAGATTTTTCGTCTGCCGTCGTATTGTCTTAACTTTTGAACACCTGAATACTGCCATGCGTGTTACTTTCCTCGTATATACATGTTGAAGAAAGTTTGAAAGTTCGCCCCCTCTCGCCTCGGATAGATTGATAGATAGATGGCTATATAAGAAAGAGAGACGTAGGAAAGTGACCACCTGAATTAAGTGACCACTTTTAATAAGAGGAAAATGGAAGGTACTTAGTTATGCCTATGCCAAAGTTTGATGTGTATTGTGACTTTTATAATGAGCGAAATCCAGAAGTCCGTAATTTTCATACGTAGTGAATATTTTCTTTGACCGTAACGTCGCATGGCTCTCCAGTACATTTGATAACGTTGAGATCTTGTGAACAAGGGGACTATTTCCATGACCCCGAACTCGGATGTGTTTTTCAAACAAAATTTCCTGGCTGGGGATATGTGTGATGGAGAATTTTCTTGTTGGAGGAGACCGAACCCACCATTTGGCGCAGAATGACACTTGCTGTTCTCACGCCATAAAAACACACAACAAACCAATCAACAAACCAACAGGAACGCATGGTATAAATTGGTGTAACATATCTGAAAGATTGTTTAAATATATGAGGGGTCCTAATTCGTACCAGTTGAAATACTCCCTGCAATTATCTAGTTTACACAGGCCCTTATATATATGGGCCTGTGTAGGCAAGTGGTGATTGCCACCACAGGCATTCGTTGATATGCTGGAGTGATTGATTTGTGAGGTTTCTCTGCACAGATCGCCATTTTTCCCGAAGTAGTAGGAAATGCAAACTCATCAGAACAGGCTATTCGTTTCTAATCTGCTAGCATCCAGCGGTGGTCTTCTCAAACGAGGCGTACAGCTCTGTGTCATGAGGTAAACAATGGCACTTAGGTTCTGGCGTCGGCTCTTGAAGCGTATGCCATTGAGAGGACGTCCTCACACCAATGTTAGCAGAGGCTCCGTCATCGAGTTGTGATGTCATTTGTGTTAGTGCTTTACATGTGTGATGTGAAATGTTTTTTGACAGACGACGCAGGTCACGACCATCCAAAATTTTTTGATGGCCGAACTGTTACCTTTCTTCCTTTTTTCTTATTCTTGCAGACACCAGTCTGCAAGAATATTTGCATGGGGAGATCAAACTTTATTGGGGGTGTGGAATTTACTTCCAAGATTTTAATTTGTCTTATAAAATGTACTTTCCAGAAAAGAAACAAAATAAAGTATTTAGTAGCAATGAAATTAGCCCATATTTACAAAACGTTCATTTTTTTTATCGGAGGAAAGCAAAAAAATTCAAGTGTTCCTTCTTGGACATTTAGTCCATTCACAGACAGTTGATAATTTGAGGTAAGAGGATTTTACTTCATACGGTACCTTTCTCCCTCTTGTTATCCTTATCAGTATTTTTCTTTAAAAAATTGCTATATATTAGAGATTATTAAAATTTACATATGCAGAAGATGTATAAAAAATTAATTTCAGCAATATTTTGTTTTCTTTCTTGTAATTTGAATATTTAGCGGGCATATGAACTTTGAGTTTTAGGGATGTATAAAGAAATTTGGGGTGTCGCACAATCCCTCTTTTTCCGTAGACTTTACGCTTTATCGAAATCCTGGCGCTTGGCTTTTACCCATCAAATGGTCGAATCTCAAATTTCAGACTTTGCCTGTATCTCTAAAATGTTGTAATCTAACTTAGGAGCACCTTCTATCAAACATTGGTGTAATTCGCTTAAATCGCGCTAACCCTCAATTCTCACTGTGCAATGAGCTCTATAAGCTTCCATAGACGTTTATCGCAATAAATATATACACGCTGCTCATAGACGAAACCATTTACGATATTGAGGGTGTTGCCACCTATTCCAAATGGGATCATCTGGCGCAGTTTCCCTGGCACTTCAGTGTACGTTCCTACCATGAGTGAGAGGGAGGGTGAAAGGTTAAAAGCTAAGAAAGTTTCGTGTATTGCAGAGTGCAATATAATTTGTATTTGTACCAGTTAAGTTCCGTTACTGGAGTTTAAGGAAAAGATTAAAATCTTTATATAAGAGAGGCTCGATCACAACGTCCAGCAATTGTTGTTCCCTGACATGTACAGGGTGACCATAGAGTAACTTATCCTGTTCTATACGCTCTGAAGCAATGATGAAAAGACATACCGGCAAAGCATTTGGAGTTTAGTTTTATTAGGCTTTAAAGAAGCGATAGTTAATTCCAAATTTAGACACTAGGGTGGAAAGCGGCGCTTTGGGTGTGCAAATCTCGTTCATTGGCATAAAACCATGTTCGCTATGCAAAATAAAACCTTTCTGTAAAATTTAGAACGTTCACACTGGCTGAAAACAGCCTTTATGCCTCTGAAGCGCCATTTCCCATGGTGGTGAAATTCAGAACTAAATTAAAATCGCTTTCCCATTGTCTAATTAAGTTACGCTCCGTATCGCTTAGCGATATCTGTTTTTCCCCATCGCTGCAGAATGTCTAGAATAAAGTTACTTTATGGCCACCCTGCATATTAATGTTAAATGGCAGCGTGATATACCGTGCAGAAGCTAGTGAAGGCGTGGTAATGCGTTCAGCTAGCACTGTTATCCCGGGTTCCACTCGCAATGGTGCACCCCACACCCAAAAAATATTTCCGACTAACTACTCAATGCAATCCGGGGACTGGTCTCAGAGGCCGTAAGAGGCTAGGATTCCTTGGAAAACCTCAGGTCTCTGTGCAGCATAACCTTGGCTGTCCTTGAGCCGTAAAATTCCACAAACCAAACCAGTAAACGGTAACACGCACAACATTCACATCGCAGTTAAAATTTATCTATGCCGTTAATACGTGGCTAGTGAAGCGGCTTCTAACGATGCTAATATATTTTAACTGCGACAATGTTATGTGTGTTATTGTTCACTAATGCGAATAAACCCAGAGACCTACTTCGGCGGTGCGAACGGTTCTGCCGCACACAGTGCGCCAAGCAAAAAACAGGAAATGCCAAATGGCCTGATGACGCCGAGGTGTGGAGGACAAGTGCAATTAGATCTAATTACTCGTTAGGTTCTGCGGTGTGCGCTGGTAACGTGTTCGTATAACGTGCTGGTAACCGAATCGCGAAGTTGAAAAAGACATGTTCATTGAAGTCCGGGGTTTGATTCTCTAAGTCTCAAGAGGTTCGGTTTCCTAAAAAAAACTGTAGGTGTCGTCGTATCTTAGTCCTTGCTATATTGCCTCTTAAAATTCAATTAAACAGTTAAGCACTTGCTATTGAATTGACCTTATATAATTTCTAAGAATAACATAATTATGTTAAAGCCCTACTTGCTATAAAAAAAATAAACGTGAGCAGCTATTTGCATTAGCTGGTCTCGCCATTGAAAGTGTTATTGTGTGTATAAATGAGTTAAACCATTGGCGTCCGCAGGGGGTGTTGAAACTCTCCATTTCAATGAAATTTTGTATGTTTGACATAAGAATATGTGAGTTGCAGCCCTGTAACCCTTCCATTGAGCCTACAACATTGAGTCCTCTTATGACATTTCTGCGTACACCTATGAGTTCAACATAACATAAATGATGTACTAGTCCGTGGAGGCAAAGGTTCCAGAGAATCCCTTTCTTCGGGAAGTTTGACTAATTCAATTTTTTTTCTCATTTGTTGATATATTTCCTGCTACTTTTAATATCGTTTCATGAGGGTTTACCACATTGAAATTTTAACAAAATCATTACACAATCTATATATCAATAAATGATCCTTTGCTATGTTGTAATTTTTTTCCGATGTTTACAAACCAAAAGAGAGAAAGAGCGAGTCTTTGTCTAAAACTACATGTACTTAAAATTTATTTTAATGTTTACAACGTATTTGTAAATTCTTTAGAAATTGTTTATTTAAATAGTCCACATGTGTAATTATTGGCGAAACCAATCCTTATTGGTCTGTAGATGCATTATAATTCAAGTGACATTTTAAAGGTAATCATCATACAATATTAAAGATGTACCTGTATAAAATTTCGGAAGAGCCAGAAAAATGTTATTGACATGAATTAGTACTTGCTGTATGTATTGTATAGATTTTGTAATGCTAAGGGCTGAATATTTGCGAAAATGTTATAAAAAATATTGGCATTCGATGACATTGAGTAATGGTTTAAATCTTAATCCATAAATCATCTAAATCATTTGAATAAATTGAAGCTGCACATCAGATTGATCGTGATCGATATCGTGAAGAGATCGATATACCGTGATCGGTATATCGTGAAGGGACGATATCGTATCAGATATCGTGAAAAGGAGAGAGAACTGGGATACTTTCGTTAACGCATGCACGTAATCACACGCATGCGCACACACACTAGTTTAGTAATTTTCGTAAACACACAAATATTTCCGAATAAATGAGACACTTGAATTGGGGAACGTCACATATTGTAACGTAGTAGACTTCTCCTGTTGACGGACTTTGGGTAGCGTGGTGGTCAAAGCACCGGAACAATGTCACAGCTTACAAATTCAAACATAATTTATTTACAAATTTATTACTGGGTTACACGTTACTCGATCTCCCTCGATATTTGGGAGGGCAATAATGCCTGAACCATCAAGGGGTTAGCCGCAACTCTCAAAACCAATTCAATTCACACTTCTGACAATGCCAACGTTCAACAACCAAGAGAGTCATCACCAAAAAACCAAACCAAAAATTCCAGATAAACTAAATTAATTTTTTTTTTATAGTTCTCCATTCACGATCAAACATTTGAAGCATGAGACTCAAAATGTCAATTGTCGTTAAATAATAAAAGAAAAGTTATAAAGATCGAATTTATCACGCATTTTGGGGTTTATAATAACAGTGTCCGAGATGGCAACTTCAGTTTCATGAACCGAAATCGGCGGCGTCACAATATAAATAGCGGTAACTGCATAATGGATAAAGGTTTGGATTTGCTTTCATCTGTAACTTCCATTTTGTCAGCAGTAAGAGAGTTTAGATTATATCCGAATTTGCGATTGAAAGAAAGTGTTGTTTAATATTAAAAAGGATGCTGCTTTTTTTGTTCCTGAGATTGTATTTACTTATATATATATATTCCATCTTAAACAGTGGACACGAAATACGAACTAAATCGTTTTCTAACAACCAATACGCACGTCAAGGGTTTAGAGCTTCTCGTGCTTGAAACAATAAACTAATTTCCGTCAGTTTTTGAAGTACGTAAAAGAATTTTCATCTTGTAACCACTAAATCCGATATTTTCTATGTTTTTGCTGGAAAATTGAAACAACGGCCTTTCTCGTTGCGTGCTGTTTCGATTACTTGCACATTGATGATGATGAGGGATGGATTATCTTTCAATTTATTTTCCAGAAAATGAAAGCAAAAATATGGATTGTCCTCCTTTTACATGGCTAACAAAACTAAATAGAAAAATAAGACCATTTTTCCAACATGCTTTAGTGTACTTATTGAAGTATTATATTTAAATAAATTAATCTTTGACCTTTGGGTAAAATATTTTGAGCTGCACTTCCCACTCATAAATGCTAAAAGGGTAAAATTCTTATTGATATAAACTCAATGTGAGCACTATTAGATTGTGCTCACTACGAATTGTTTCTCACATTGAGCACAAGCGGAGCGAAAGCATCAGCAGTTATTAGACACGTGCGACGTATCTTACAAATTAGATTCTTAACTTTAAAGTTTGCTTATTGGAAAAATAGTTTTCGGGAACACAAGTTATAAAATTTCACGTGATTAGACACAAAATATCACGAACGGTACTTCTTTATAACTAAAGCCTTTTTATAGTTTTCCTTACTAACCTTTGCTTAAATCGTCCGGATATGAAGCTGAATTCCAGTAAATTATTTATTTATTCAAAAAGCCTATTTGATAAAGGGCGCATATAACTACAATACATGTATATAGTTGGGCTCGAGAAAAGGTGAGCATGCGATGAAAAATGAAACGTAGAAGTGTATGGGATATCTAATACCTTTTTGAAAAATATCTGATATTTGCACGAGGGATTGCTTGCATCGGCCACAACTATTTAACGCTCTCTTGTAACAACCCAAGACTTTCTGCTCTCCACTATTTCAAACTTAGTTCTTTCACGAAAAATTGTCCGATTGTACCGTTAGGAAGTAAGGGGAACTGATGTCACAAACGGCCTAGCCGATTCCAGCAGAGGAGGGAGGGCGTTATTTCACAACTGTCATTTAGCGAACGTTTGCTTGCGCCAGAAACCAGTTCAGGAGGGGAGGAGTTGACGTATTCCCCCTCTGCTGTAATCGGCTAGGCCGTTTGCGACATCAGTTCCCGTTATTTTCTAACTGTATAATTGGATTTCTTTTATTGAATGGAGTATACTTGCTGCAGACAAATTATTTTTAGGCTCATGTGGAACGTTTTGATTTACGGAAATAACCGTTTACCATCATTCACTATCCAGATGCATTTAGTAAATAATTTTATTTATACCTTTAAAGGGAATAATTTCGTCATTCTCGTGTAATGTTTTGTTTTAATATATATTTTCTGCCCTTCTGGCAGAGGGCTTTTTTTTTTTAATAAAGTCAATAGATCACGTTGCAATGTGTGGGTTTTGGTTTTATTTCTGTCAATGCTCCAATGGTAAACGAATTTTTACAAAATGTTTATTGAAAGAAAAACAACATACTTCGAGTTATTGTGAAAATTACTTTCAATTGGATTGAGGTCTACTGGAATATATTTTGAAAATAATTACAAACTACAAAGGTTTAAGGATCCATCCTGCTATTTTGAGCAGATAATCCACAACGTCAGCCATTCTTTGCTTTTCTAAACGATTTGTGGAAGCAGGCGCTTACTGAGAACATCAATCAGTAAGTCAATAGCGCGTTGTTTTCAAGTTAGAAGAGCATTTCGTAGGGCACCGAGAACGCTGGGAAACAACCTTAATGAAATCAAGACATTAGTCATAATGAGAGGTCAAGTCACAGTCATTAGTTCGAGTTTCTGGACCCACCAAAATTTGAGCGGGCTGAAGTATATTAATTTCGAGATGAAGAGAATCTCTTTTGGTATCGATTTATGCTCCAGAATCATAAAGATGCTGTAACATCAGAAACGCAACCATTAAACATTTTGTTGCCCACACGATGAACGCTTCGTTGAAATGCGGGATTAGGTTTCTTAGAAAAGGTAACGGTTTGTTTGATAATGGCAAGAGCGTGCTTGAAGTGAGTGAGAGAAAAACGTCTTTAAATACCCAAGTAATTAGTGATTATTCGACTTACAATAAAGGGAGGAACGCATGCTAAATTTGAAGCACGATTCAACGTCGAAATGAAAAGGATTTTACCCGTTTACACTAAATTTAAATTCAAGTCCAAATCGCCGTTTGGTGCTTTTCGTTGGTAATTAAATTTATTCGGATTTAAATATATTTAATAGTTTGAAATGACGGCGCTTGCAAAAGAAAGGGTAGAATAGTAGTACAACAAATTATGAAATATATTCAGGAAATGCCAATTACAACAATTGCATTGATTTCTATTGAGGAGGAACTACTGCTTATGTATAACATCTGAACTTCGATCCTGCGCCTCAAACAAAGGGGTTATTTATAAAAACAGGCATAGCATATACATAATGAACAAAAATTTCAAAACAATCCCAAAACCTTGTGACCACAGGGAATTTCTGTGTCTCGTAATTTTATAATTTTATAATAACATTTGATAATTATTTATTAGGGGTTTCTTATTTCTCAAACGGATAAACGGGTACAACGAAGCGCTGTTATATATAGAAATATAACATTACAGTGTCTAGCGTAACAATATAGTGTTTCATACTATGTGGAAAATAAAAAGACAATTTTTACACTTTACTTAAAAATTCTGGAAACTTCATTAATATTAAAATGCGCAGGTAAGTTTTTTCTGGGTTTTTTCCATGAAAAACATTAGAGGAAGGAAGCACGCAATTTGATTAATATTGCCGAGAAAACAAAAAGTGCTCGTAGAAAATTACTCTCTTTTTTTCAATGAACAATTTATCAATTTACAAATACGAGCGTTCTTTTTTTTTTTTTTTTAAACCTTCAAATTATAATATTGCCTTACATAAAACATGAAATCTGCATGTATCTTGCATTGTAAATTCGTTTAATTGCTTCCAAATAAACGTGAATTGTTAATTGGTAAAAGATATTTAAATAAACGCGAATTCTGATGAAGTCGTCTCTTACTTGTCAGATTTATGTATTTCAGTTTCACAATTCACAGGAAAAAAAAACACGCAAGTGTGCGAAACCGCTAACTAAATTGTACGTTTTTATGTAAAAATATGTTTTTTTCGTACACCAAAGAACAATTTTTGCAAAATAATTAGCAACTTCGTTGAAACTTTTTTCGATAATTAAATGTTTGGATTTCAATTAAGTTTTTTCGTAAAATTAATTAATTTCAGGGGTAAATTCAATCACTAAACTGCGAAGTGAAGAAAAAGTTATTTTCTGGGCGAAACTTGCTAAATGATGCAAACACATTTTTTGTTGGATCATAAAAACGGATTTCTCCTGCAAGATAATATATAAAACTTTCACAGTTACGTTTAGAAATGAGCCTTGTGTTCATGCTAAAGAGTTTATGAAATTTTAAACTGTTTTCCAATAATTTGATAAGGTACATTTGTAAAAAAGTCCAAAATAAAATCCATATCCCGTAATTGAAAAACAGGTTTCTGGACGTTGTCTTATTCTCCGCAAAAACAAATTACTAAAAACTAGTTATCTGTTAATATATAATTAGATGAAAGTGTAAATAGGTAAATTAATATTTAAATACATTTACGCGATGAGTTTTAACAACTTTATTTCATTTCACATTGTATTTATTAATTATGCTTCTGTCATGTTCGGAACTGTAAATTGCTTTTAAAAAATCCCTCTTTTTTATTAATCTTTACAACAAATAATGCAAAATTATAATTTTTTGGCAATGGTGGAGTTAGTGATTTAAGGGAGGCCAGGAAAAGAACCGATTGCCAGTCAGCTTGACAAGTATTGGCCACTCAAATTTATCGTTAATTTTGAAGAGACATATTTTTTAATTCAAATTGTTAATTTTATCTCGTGGATCGTATTTTATAACAAAGAAGGTAACAAGGAATCAAAGGTAATTTAGCATGTATGGAAAACAAATGCCACTGCTGAAAACACTAAAAGTAAATTGAGCATAGGAGAGACAACAAGGGCACCCATAGGGGGGGCAAAGTGGGATGGAATCCCCCCTAGCCGTTTAAAAATTTTATTTGCTCGAACCTGCTATGCATTTATTTTCAAAAGTTTTACAGTCACATTTTAAAATAAGGTACTTTTTAGCTCATTACTAATTGTCAAGCAGTATCAATTATTTTTGTAGCGTTTTGGTATCTTGTACATTCACTAAAATTCTCGATAGCTTTGAGAAGGAGGTAATAATTTTTATACAATAATTTTTGCCACCCACGTTTTAATTACGGCTCAAACTAGAGCTCATGTAATTTTGGAGAAAAAGAGACGCTTTCCCCATCCTGGATTCGAACCAGGGTCCCTCCGTTTAGCCCGGAGTGTCTTAAATAATTTTAAAGTAATTTAAAAGTAATAATTTTTCTCATCCCACACTAGAAGTACTACGATGGGTGCCCGTTAGAGGGAGTAAAGGAGAAACGAAAGACACAGTTGTGAAGAAAAACAATGAACCTAATGTATCTAAAAGAACTGTCTAACAGTTGATAACCAAAATGTTCCATTGGATATCAAGATACCATTAGACAAAAAATCCATTTTTTACAGATAAATGAAATTTAAAGATTGGTCGGAACAATATGAATAGAGAGATGGATTTATTTTCTTAAAATTACACAAGATTAATGAAGTAGTATAAATTGCATTTTACAATTACAAAACGTTCTTATGTAATTTGAAGAACTCTGACATATAAATAGTACAGTTGCTAAAAAATGTTAAGAACATATAAATAGTATAAATGTTAAGCACTTACGGTAATATATGTGCCAGCAAAACGTATTTAATGTAGGTGTGCATGTAAATACGGTTTATACTGGGTGATCGAAATTAACATATGCCTATACAGAGCCGTTCGACGGGAGGACCAGCAGGTGAATTTGGTAAGAACAAGCAAATGAAATGTCGCCAAATTTGGTTAACATGCATTTCAGACAATGGGCGAAAGATTTCAATAATAAAGTTGGTTCAAAAATTCGCCGATAGGGAGAAAAATGGCGCTGTCAGCGGGTAAGTGTGGCGAAATTTAAATATTGCTTAAGCCCTGAAACGTCTTATCACTATAAAAGTAAGGTTGAAACTGTTTATTTTTAAATCACTAAACAAACGCGGTTCGTATTTTTCCTGAATGCGTCTTGCTTGTAAAGCTCTTTTGGCAAAATTTTGAAAATGTGATGGCAGCATTTTACGATTAAAGACATAGAAATGAATTACGAAAACGTCGGTTCATTGAATGTTCATTACAACATATGATCCATAAGTTTTGAGTGATAGTGAGATCGCTGTAGGTTCGTACATTGCGAGTGCAAATTCCAGAAAGTAAAATGCGCTGCATACTAGTGCGTGTAAGGCTATGCCAGAAGCGTTGAACTGTTTGTTTTCCATATATATTGAACCGCAGTCAAACATTGCAGATGTCCGTCATGGTTTTACAGTACCATTTTTGGCCTACTTGGAGGTTGACAAAGGATAGCCGTGAAACATTCTCTGGAGGGATGAAGCACATTTTTAGATCATAAGAGTAAACGTTCTTTATAACATTTTTATGTTATAACAGTAAACATCCAAATCTGCTGATGCTAAGCTGCAGAGAATTGATATTATTTGTTAATAGCGCTTCTTCCACACTATCTGTTGGTGAATTTAGGAATTATTGTTTTTATTACTGAAATATCCTCTCCATTATTTGAAACGTATGCACGACAAATTTGGAGGTATTCCCCTTGTTTGTTTTGCAACGAAAATGCTCTGAATAGACATATTTTAATTTGGGCTATTCTGTACTTTCAAATGTCATACATCAGATTACTGGTTTTGTTTTTTAAAGATTAATATCGCGGATTTATATTTTATATATCCTTAAACTTCTACCTCACAAATATTTAAATTTCTTAGTTTGTATGTCTAAATGCATGTCTCTACTTTTTATACTTGAGATCACGACTGGGCTAAAGCAAATAAAATAGGCATGTATGGAAGCTGTGGATGAAATATGCAGTAGCCATTTCTTTAACTTAAAGATGTATATTTATTTACTTTCGGGGAATGTTACTTTCTAGATTAGAAGAAGAAATCTAGTATGAACGCAACATTGCACACCGCATCAACATCTTTTGAAATTTATGGCAAAGATGAAAAACGTGGACACACAGCCGTAGCAAACTTTCAACCTCAATATTGCAGATTGCGTGATATGGTGTGCTGGGCATGAAGGAGGTCTAGTAAAAACTGCTTCTACATAATAAAAAGCTAGCTAATAATGGCGGAATGGGAAAAGAAAAACGGCGCATTTTTCGATGACCAAGGAAAAGTATATAAAAAGCACATCATCTCAAAATTCTTTTGCTTCGAATTAGGTTCAAAACGAGAACTTTCCTTTACAAATATTATTTTCTCGCAGAATGCCGTGTGCATGCTTAACTTGGATGAACGTTATGAGAAACACTACAAGTAACAGATTACTCGCTATCTCGTTTTTATTATAAGAACGGTAAATTGTGAGGTGATACGTTGATTTCATAAAAGAAAAACCGGATTGAATGAAAACGAGAGTAGAATCAGGAGCAAACGTATAAAAATGAACAATGTAAGGTATGTAGCCTGATAGCTGAAAGGAATTGTGATCTAGTGCATCCGTTAAAATATAACAATAGTTAAGAATAGCAGCAAAAAAGAGGTCTGCCGTTAAGCATAAAAAAATCCAATTCACGTGATTCGTAATGGTAGGCAGAGCTACATAGAATAGATAGTCACGACATGGAAGTTATAGACAATGTTTATCTTTTGAGGGCCATCAATAAAACAAAAAATATAATACATGAAATACTTGTTAATGCAGCAATGGATGTAGATAAGCAAGCGTTGACAAATTTGGCGAAAGTTATAAATAGCTATAAACAGTTCAGCACATAAAGATTACAAGATCAACTCTAGGATGATAATTTAATAACACTGGACACACTTTAAACTGTATCTATATAAATGGAAGACTACTCAAACTAAATTAAACATTTTTAGTCAACGTTTTTTGGCATAGTGATATCAGCCCCCAGGTTATGGTGTGGGTAGATGGTGAAACGATCGAAAAAAAAACAATGCTTTTGCGTTCGGTGGGGCCTGAACCCATGACCTTCGACTGGTGGGTTCAGGCCCCACCTAACGAAAAACACATACCTTTTCTTTCGAACGTTTCACCATACAACCACGCCATAACATGGGCTCCGGTATCACTACGCTAAATATACGTTGTCTGATACTGAATAATTACACCTTAAACTGGATAGTGAAAAATTGTGACAGAATAGTGCCGATTTGATTGTACGCTTTTAGCAAAAGCTG
>QLNU02000857.1:20472-37918 GCA_006491805.2 Dysdera silvatica | reverse complement strand
ACAGTTGTGAAGAAAAACAATAAACTAACATATCTAAAAGAACCTTATAATAGTTGATCACCAAAATGTTCCATTGGATAGCAAGATGCCATTCATTAAAGACTATCATTAAAGCCAGTCTTTTTTTTTTTTTACAAATAAATGAAATTCAAAGATTGGTCGAAACAATATGAATCGAGAGATGGATTTGTTTTCTTAAAATGACAGAAGTCTACTGAAATAGTATAAATTGCATTTTACATTTATAAAATGTTCATATGTAATTCGAAGAACACTGGCATATAAATATTACAGTTGCTAAAAAATTTTAAGAACATATAAATAGTATAATTGTTAAGCACTTATGGTAATATATGTGCCAGCACAACGTATTTAATGTAGGTGTGTATGTGAGTACGGTTTATACTGGGTGACCGAAATTAACGTATGCCTATATAGAGCCGTTCGACGGGTGAACCAGCAGGCGAATTTGGTGAACATGCATTTCAGACAATGGGCAAAAGGTTTCAATAATACAGTTGGTTCAAAAATTCGCCGACATAGAGAAAAATGGCGCTGTCAGTGGGTAAGTGTGGCGAAATTTGAATATCGCTTCAGGCCTGGAACGTTTTACCAATATAAAAGCAAGGTTGAAACTGTTCATTTTTAAATCGCTAAACAGGTGCGGTTCGTATTTGTTCTGAATACGTCTTGCTTGTAAAGCATTTTTGGTAAAATTTTGAAAATGCGATGGCAGCATTTGACGATTAAAGACGTAGAAATGAATTACAAAAAAGCTGGTTCATTGAATGTATATTGCAACATATGATTCATAAGTTTTGAGAGAACTGCAGCCTCAGAATTCAAGCCTGCAAAAGATGAAAGGTTGTACGAGTGTCAGCAAAAGTTGCAACATCTCTCGTTAAAGGATTTAGTGAGATCGTTTTAGGTTCGTGCATTGCAAGTACAATTCCCAGAAAGAAAAATTTGCCGCACATCAGTGCGCTTAAGACTTTGCCAGAAGCGTTGAGCTGTTTGGCTGCGGTTCAATGTATATGGAAAACAAAGTCTGACATGGTTTTACATCAACGATTTTGGCCTACTTGGAGTTTGACGAAGATTCGCCGTGAAACATTCTCTGGAACGATGAAGCACATTTTTATGTTATAACAGTAAACATTCTTTATAATATTTTAATGTTATAACAGTAAATATTCAAATCTGCTGCCGCTAGGCTGCAGATAATCGATATTATCTATTAATTGCGCCTCTTCCCCACAACCTATTGGTGATTTTTGGAATTATTGTTTTAATTACTGTAATGTCCTCCATTTTTCGAACTGTATGCACAAAAAATTTGGAGGTATTCCTTTTGTTGGTTTTTCAACGAAAATGCTCTGAATGAACATACTTTAATTTCGGCCCTTCTGTATTTTCAAATGTCGTACATGATAAATTACTGGTTTTGTTTTTTAAAGATTAATATCACTGATTTATATTTTATATGCCCTTAAACTTCTACACCACAAATATTTAAAGTTTTTAGTTTGTATGTCTAAATGCATATCTGCACTTTTTATACTTGAGATCACGACTGAGTTAGAGCAAATAAAAGAGGCATGTATGGAAGAAGTGTCTGAAATATGCAGTAGCCATTTATTTAACTTAAAGATGTATATTTATTTACTTTCGGGGAATGTTACTTTTCAGGCTAGAAGAAGAAATCTAGTGTGAACGCAACATTACACACCGCATCAACGTCTTTTGAAATTTATGGCAAAGATGAAAAACGCGGACACACAGCCGTAGCAAACTTTCAACCTTAATATTGCAGATTGCGTGATATGGTGTGCTGGGCATGAAGGAGGTCTAGTAAAAACTGCTTCTACATGATGGAAAACTAGCTAATAATGGCGGAATGGGAAAAGAAAAATGGCACATTTTTTGATGACCAAGAAAAAGAAAGTATGTAAAAGCACATCATCTCAAACTTTTTCTCTTTGAATTAGGTTCAAGAAAAGGAATTTTCTTTAGGGAGATTATTTTCTCGCAGAATGCCGTGTACATGCTTAACTTGGATGAATGGTATGAGAATCACTACAAGTAACAGATTATTCGCTATTTCGTTTTTATTATAAGAACGGTAAGTTGTGTGGTGGTACGTTGATTTCATAAAAGAAAAACTGGATTGAATGAAAACGGGAGTAGAATCGGGAGCAAACGTATAAAAATGAATAAGGTATGCAGCCTGATAACTGAAAGGAATTGTGATTTAGTGCATCCGTTAAAATATAATAATAGTTAAAAACAGCAGCAAAAAATAGGTCTGCCGTTAAGCAGAAAAGTTCCAGTTCATGTGGTTCGGAATGGTAGACAGAACTACATAGAATAGATAATCACGACATGGATGTTGTAGGCAGCGTTTCTCTTTTGGGGTCCATCAATAAAACAAAAAACAGCAGTCAAGAAATACTCATGAGTGCAGCAATGGATGTAGATAAGCGTTGAAAAATTTTGCAAACGTTACAGATAGCTATAAGTAATTAAGTACATGAAGGTTAAAAAATTAGTTTTACGATGATAATTGAAAAGCACAGTATACACCATAGACTGTATTTATATAAATCGAACAGACTAAATTAAACAACAATTTTAATCAATGTTTTTTGGCATAGTGAAACGAGCGCCCATGTTATGGTGTAGTTAGATGGTGAAACCTTCAAAAGGAAAGCAACATTTTTTGCGTTCGATTGGGCCTGAACGCATGACTTTCCACTGGTGGGTTCAGGTCCCACCGAACGCAGAAAACATTTCTTTTCTTTCGAACGTTTCACCATCTAATCACGTCATGACATTGGTTCTAGTATCACTATGCCACAAAAAGTTGATTGAAATTATTGTTTAATTATACCTTAAACTGGATAGTGCAAGATTGTGACAGAATAGTGCCGATTTGATAGTATGCTTTTAGCAAAAGCTGTGAAATGTGCCGTTGACATTAGAAAGAACAAATTATTAATAGACAATAAAGTAAATCAAACCCAAATATACTTCTTGGAAGAAGAAATCATCGAATTATAAATTTATCATGCTTTCAATATACCAAGAGACAAAATTGCTCACTGGAAAAGCTTTTCGTTTGGAAGAATCCTGTAAAAAGTTCTTAAGTGAGAAAAAGTGGGAGGGCAGAGAGAGAAGAAAGAATGATAGCAGCTAAATGGATGGACTGTATCATTACATCAAATTATCAACCAGGAATGTCCGGCGAAACGTTGTGAAGACAGATCTATTCTGAAAAGCAAAATAAACCATTCAGAGGGTCACTTGTCTCCAAAGTTATTCGGCTACACTTGACAGGATAAGTATATATTTCAGTATATTATTTGGAATATACTATATCCTTACTTCGCACCTGTACATTATTTACGCACCGAATCGAAGTAATATAATTATCATTATGAAAGGAGGTTTTCAAATTATTTTATTTGGATTTCATGGATAAATTTAAGAATGGATTATACTAATGAAACAGCACTTTAGTATTTTTGTTTATGAGTTTACTTGAAGTTTGCATAAAAAAGGCTATGTCATAACCACTTGCTTGCAAGTATAATGAATGATAAATTGTTTTCGGGTTGGTTTTTTCTACCTTAGCTGCATATTAAACATCTTATTTTCAGTTACAAAATACGATAGTTTAATTTCAGAATTCAAAACAAAACGAATTGTTATTTTTTTTTGGAAAGTTCTATTTGATGTTTCCTTAAATATTAATAGGTTTAATTTATAGGTAACTCCACTTCGTACGAAATTTCACGAATGTTCTTTTGAAGCGTACGATGTCAACACAAGTAAACAAAGAGGAACGAACAGAAAGTTCAATAGCAAACAGAAAAGCGGCAGAAACTGCAATACCGTCGTCAATATAGCTTAAAATATTCGACGGCGTTTGAAGTGCTACAACAATAGCATATATCTCCATGACAAAAAGACATTGGTTTCTGAAACCTTAAGCGTAGAGTAAGACAGACGTTCCCCGTTCCGCTATATTCGTTTCTATTTAAAAAAACTGCAACTAGATACCTCCAGAATTTTTCACTTGATTTCTCCATTTTGCGTTAAAGATATTAGAAATCCACAAGTTGGTCGCCAGCAGCAGAGGATAAAACAAAGGGGGCTTTAGCCCCAATCAAGCAAATTAAAGGATAAGATAATAATTTTCTAGGGTGTCAACGCTCTATCAAGGTCTTGATGATCGACATGATTGATAGCCTCCGCAATTTCTAAACAATCCCGGATTCGCCATTCGTCATGTGTATATTTTTTATGAATGTCAGTATCAAGAGAGACTTGATTTTAAAAATTTCCAACTTGAAATACTTGCTATTATTTATGAATTTGGAGGGTAATAATTTTATTGCTTAAAACTCATTTTTATTGATCGAGAAGTGATAAAATACAGAGTTACACATATTGACTAAATAAACACGAATTATTAAAAAACTACTCTTCGATTAAATTAAAATAAAAGACTATTTTATAAACAAACCTAAGGTAGCACGAGGATTAGAAAAAGCCGTCCCATTAGTAACAGCCTGTGACCAAATGTCTCCTTTTTTCCTTCTGTGAAGAGTAAAATATTTTCATTAGAAATTATTACTATTCTAAAAATGTTTTGCAAAAATTTGCGCGCTTGTTTTCATTTAATATAATAGGGGAGATCTATTTATATAAAATTTACTAATTCCTTAATTCGAAAATAGTTTATGTAAAGTTAAAGTTAATAACTTTTAATAATTTTGTTTTAAACAGACATTTTCCTGTGTGTCGCTTAGGTGAAATCAACAAAAATGAGGTTTCCTCTATGAATTGACTCGCGTAGGCATCAACGTAGAGTACTCAAAATTATTTGATAGCAAGCACATATTATGTACATTTATAGAGTATTCAACGTATATAAAATTGCGAATTATTTCAAATTACAGGGACCAGTTTTATAAAAGATGAGAGTAGAGACCTAGCGATGATTATAAATTGCACACTGATAAAATCGATGAAAGGTTATATCGATCTTTAGTAACTGGGTACAATATTTCGCACTACTTTGGTTATTAAATTATTTTGCACATTTCTAGTTGAGAGGTTGCATCGTGAAGATGACTTTGGTATTGAAAATTAAAATTTAAGACTTTTCTCTTAAAAACGTTGAGCCTGTTGATTTCTTTGTTTGGAAGTATAGGCTTCTATTTTTCAGTCAAGAATGGAATGCGAGTCGTATACTTAATGTAAGTTAAAAGTAGTTCGAATTATCCAGAAAAGATGTATTACCAAGCATTTCGTTATTGTTGATGATTCTTGTGACAATCCCGTTAAAAGTAGTTCGAATTATCTGGAAACGATGTATTACTAAGTTATTCATTGCTGTTGATGATTCAAGTGACAATCCCGTTAAAAGAAGTTTGAATTATCCGGGAAGGATGTATTACTAAGTTATTCATTGCTGTTGATGATTCAAGAAACAATCCCGTTAAAAGTATATCGCGTTAAAGTGGTTCTAATATATAGAGCTAAATTACCGTTATTATACGACCAGTGATCAAAAATAAGTTTTGAAGAAATGCAAGAATTCCATCCAGTTAAACTCTTATGTATTAAAACTTTACATGTTTAAGTTAATAGAATAATTCGCCAAAAGATAATTTAATTCGAATACATACTTAAAGAAATTTAGTGCGCCTTTTTGGCAGAGCCTTCGTGGTACGTGTGCTCATCTCGATGGTATACAGAAGGCTGACTTGATTGCAGAAAATAATTACACCTAACGTTGCCAAATATAAAAAGTGAAGTTATAATTATACAATATTTTTGTCTCCAGATACTTAAAGTAAAATTGCGTACATTTAGAAAATATCACTTAAGAGGAAACAATTTGGCATTTTGCCAATTTTAGAAATTTAAGTTTTCTTTCCTTGCGTCCTTAAGTGGCAAATATTAGGAAAGCTTGTGAAGTGTACAGTGTTTATATTATGGCAGCCCACGCACCAAGAAAACCTTGAATTGTAAGAGAATTTGAAACCATCCTTAACAGTGTGATTTTTTGGTCAGTCCTGAAAAAGTCAGAAAAAGCCTTAATTCCTGTCCTGAATAGTAAAGATCCACGAGAATGAAAAGCTAGTTTTCCTAAAACTAAATTTCAATTCAAAGTTTTGTTTGCGATTGGTCAGGGCATTTTGTCATAAAAACCTCTAAAAATCAGGATTCAACCCAACCCAAAGTGAATGGTAATCCCACGTGAGAAATATTGATAAATACATGTTGGTGAGAAAGTAGAGTGTGTTCGTGGGGGTTGTAACCCCCACTGCAATGAAACTTTGAATATTTAACATAGGAATATGCGGGTTGTAGCTCTGCAACCGCCCCCTATTGAGCCTATAACCTCCCCTTACGAACTTTCTGCCTACGCCTATGTAAGTACTAATAAGAAATGAGAATTTAGTTTTCGAAAATTCTACCCTTAGTAACAGTTTCCTTATAAGTATGTTTTGGTAAAATCCACATTCATCAGTATTTTATAAATAGAGAAAATAAGGCTTATGAATATTGCAATATACCGAAAGAAGTACTAAGTTTGTTAAAAAATTAGTCTTTTCCTGATAGTAAATTTCCTGACTTATTATTAACGGGTTTCAATAAATATTGAACCGTTATTGTTTTCGGTTTTACTCTGTCGACAATGGAAAAGGTAAGATAAAGGTGTTTCATAAATACTTTGTACTGAAATCTTTTCAAAATTGTGAAAGAGTTTCAATTTTTTGAACTCCGTTGAATCTTTTGAACTCGGTTGAAAGTTTTGAATTAATTTTCATAAAACGTGTAGCCCTTAGCGAGGATTTCCGGTTCGGATGGGTTATATTTAAGGATTTCAAACATGATTTAAGTTTTGGCATTCACTTTTATCTAATACATAATAGAATTTATGTTTATACGAGTAGAAAAGAAAATATGTCAATTTCACTCAGGTTGAAGTCTAATCTGATATTGACGGCCGTCGTATTGTCTTAACTTTTGAACTACTGAATTCTATTATGCGTGTTACTTTTCTCGTATATATATGTTGAAGAAATTTAGAAAGTTCGCTCTCCTCTCTCTTTCTAGTGAATTTGAAAGTCAGGTTTTCTAATATTAGATAATCCGAAGACCGGACAATCGAGGTTTTACTCCACATGTGTCATTAGAAGTTACTTTTAACGAAAAAAAATGTTTTCTCACATTCGTTTTTCACCCCCACCATCAGTGGTCAAAATATTTCAAGAATTTTTGCCATTTGTTTTATTTGTTTTATTATATTTCAAAATAATTTATCCATCTTAAGTTACAAAATTTTTAAAAGTTCTGTAAAATTATATGTAAATTGTGATATTGGAAGGCATCAGATGATTGAATTTTACTCCCATCTTCTAAAATACACCCAAAATGAAATCCTCGTTAACACAATTTTTCTTAAAAAGAATAATATTTCTAATCTATTTTTTAACATAAGTGGATTGACAGAAACCAAGAAAGGAAAAGGCAAGTAACTTTTTAACGAAGTGGAATATAGTAAGTTTTGGAACATCCTTCAATTTCGTTATTTGAACTTTTCGTAAACAATGCGAACTCGTTGAAAACTCACCAAAAAAATTCAAAGAGATCCAGTCTAGTTCTTGAGACTCAAATGATCCTTAAATTAACGCAAATAAAATGTTCTTTCTTTTTTTCATAATTGAAGCATTTCAAATAATTCATTTGTTGCCTTTGGTAATGAGATTTGATCTTTTTCACTTTTTTTTTTCAAGCATTCGATTAACTCATTTTGAGCGAGTTGCTAAAGATTCGCATTTTTTGAAGTTTCGAAATTGCATTTTTTCTGATGCATTTTTTTTATTTTTGATTCTAGAATTCTTTTTCTTACCTTTTAGTTCCGTAAAAATAAATGGTTTTTTATTATTAAAAATGACGAAATTGGAAACGAGAAAGCCATTCAATTAAAAATGTTTTCCAGGGCCATTTATCTTATAAAATTGAACTACATTTCAAGTAACATTTTATGAAACACGTTTGACATTTACATTTCTTCTGCAAACTACTATGTCTATTGCATTTGCGATGGGAAGGCTGGATGGATGAATGGATCGATAGATAGATGGTTATATAAGAAAGAGAGACGTAGGAAAGTGACCACCTGAATTAAGTGACCACTTTTAATAAGAGGAAACTGGGAAGTACTGAGTTATGCCTATGACAAAGTTTGACGTGTATAATGACTTTCCTAATAAGCGAAATCCAGAAGTCCTTACTTTTCATAGGTAGTGAATATTTTCTTTGGACGGAACGTCGCATGGCTCTCCAGTACATTTGATAACGTTGTGATTTGGTGAACAAGGGGACCATTTTCATGACCCCGAACTCGGATGTGTTCTGCAAACAAAATTTCCCGGCTGTGGATATGTGTGATGCAGCATTTTCTTGTTGGAGGAGACCAAATCCTCCAGTTGGCGCAGAAGGACACTTGCTGTTCTTGCGCCATAAAAACACCCAATCAACCAACCAAGAGAAACGCACGGCATAAGTTGGTATAACATATCTGAAAGATTGTTTAAATGTTTGATGGGTTCTAATTTGTACCAGTTGAAATACTCCCTACAATTATCTAGTCTACACAGGCCCTTATATGTAAGGGCCTGTGTAGGCAAGTCGTGATTGTCGTGTTGTCGACATGCTGGAATGATTGATTTGTGAGGTTTCTCTGCACACATCTCCACCTTCCCGAATTAGTAGGGAATTAAAACTCATCAGAACAGGCTATTTGTTTCTAATCTTCTGGCATATAGTGGCGGTTTTCTCAAACGAAGCGTATAGCTCTGTGTCATGAGGTAAACATTGGAACTTGGGTTCTGGCGTCGGCTCTTAAAGTGTATGACATCCGGAAGACGTCCTCACACTGATGTTAGCAGAGGCTCCGTGATAGAATTGTGATGTCATTTGTGTTAGTGCTTTACATGTATGAAGTGAAATGATTTTTGGCAGACGACCCAGGTCCCTACCATCCAAAATTTTTTGATGGCCGCACTGTTACCTAGGGTGTCTGCCAGAATATTTGCTCGGGGAGATCAAACTTTGTTGGGGTTGCGGAATTTACTTCCAAGATTTTAATTTTTCTTATGAAAGGTACTTACCAGAAAAGCAACAAAATAAAATATTCAGTAGCAATGAAATAATTAGTCCATATTTACAAAAAATTCATTATTTGTTCGGAGGAAAGCAAAAAAAATTCAAGCATTCCTTATTGGATATTTAGTCTATTCACAGACAGTTGATAATTTTTGAGGTGGCAGGATTTTACTTCATATGGTACCTTTCTCCCTCTTAGTACCCTTATCCGTATTTTTTCTTTGAAAGATTGCTACATATTAGAGATTATTACAATTTACATAATGCCTATGAAATGGTTGGATCTGAAATTTCAGACTTTGCCTGTATCTCTAAAGTACTGTAATCTATCCTACGAGCACCTTCTATCACACATCGTTTTAATTCGCTTAAATTGCGCTAAACTGCAATTCTCACTGTTCAATGAGTTCTTTAAGCTTCCATAGACGTTTATCGCAATAAATATATACACGCTGCTCGTAGACGAAACCATTTACGAGATTGAGGGTGTTGCTGCGTATTCCAAATGGGATCGTGTGGCGCTTCAGCGTACGTTCCTACCATGCGTGCGGGGGGAGTGTGAAAGATTAAAAGGTGAGAAAGTTTCGTGCATTGCAGAGTGCAATATAATTTGCATTTATACCAGTTAAGTTTCGTTAGTGGAGTTTAGGGAAAATGTTACAATCCTTAAATAAAAGAGGCTCGGTCACAACGTCCAGTAATTGTTGTTTCCTGGCATGTACAGGGTTACTATAGAGTAACTTATCCTGTTCTAGACGCTCTAAAGCGATGATGAAAGGAAATATCGGCAAGGGATTTGGAGGTTAGTTTAATTAGGCTATAAGGAAGCTATAATTTCAAATTTAGCCACTAGGGGGAAAAGCGGCGCTTTAGGTGTGCAAATCTCGCTCATTTGCATAAAACCATGTTCCATATGCAAAATAAAATCTTCCTGTAAAATTTAGAAAGTTCACACTGGCTGAAAACAGCATTTGTGGTCTCTGAAACGCCACTTCCCCCTGATGGTGAAATTCAGAACTAAATTAAAATCGCCTTTCCATAGTTAAATTAAGCTACCCTCCAAATCGCTAACGATATCTGTTTTTCCTCATCGCCGTAGAGCGTCTAGAATAAAGTTACTTTATGGCCACCTTGCATATTAACGTTAAATGGCAGCGTGATACACCGTGCAGAAGCTAGTGAAGGCGTGGTAATGCATTCAGCTAGCGCTGTTATCCCAGGTTCGATTCTCAATAGTGCACCCTATACCCAAAAAATTTTACCGATTAACTACTCAATATACTCCGGGGGTTGGTCTCCTAGGCCGTAAGAGATTCGGATTCCTCAGTAAACTTCAGGTCCCTGTGCAGTATGGCTTTGGCTGTCCTTGCACCGTAAAATTCACAAACCAAACCCGTAAACACGCACAACATTGTCGCATTTAGAATTTATCAATGCCGTTAACACGTAGCTAGTGAAGCGGCTGTTAAGAATGCTAATAGATTTCTACTGCGACAATATTACGCGTATTTTTGTTCATTAATGCGAATAAACGCGGAGACCGACTGAGGATGGTGAGAAAGGTTCTGCCTCACACAGCGCACCAAGCAAAAAACGGGGAATGCCAAATGGCCCAATTATGCCGACGTGTGGAGGACAAGTCCATATCCAATTATATCTAATTACTCGGTAGACCCTGCGGTATGCACTGGCAACTCGTTCATATAACGTGGCGGTAACCTGGATTCGACCCCTAAAGTTGGGGAAAAAAAAGGGTTTATTGCAGTCTGAGGTTCGGTTTCTTCAGAAAATTGTAGGTGTCGACGCAGTTTGGTCCTTGCTATATTGCCTCTTAAAACTCAATTAAATAGTTACGCACTCGCTATTGAATTGGTTTCAATGAATCGAATTTTCATTATATAATTTCTAAGAATACCATAATTATGTTTAAGCCCTATTTGCGATAAAAAAAATAAACGTGAACGGCTACTGGCTTTAGTTGGTCTCGCCATTGAAAGTGTTATTGTGGGCGTATATATATGAGAGTTGAACCATTGGCGTACGCAGGGGATGTTGATGGGAGTTGTAGATTGATCCCCGTTGCATTGAAATTTTCTATGTTTAACATAGGAATATGTTAGTTGCAGCTCTGCAACCCCTCCATTCAGCTTACAACACCCCCTTACGAAATTTCTGCGTACACCTATGAGTTGAACATAACATAAATGATGCACTAGTCTGCGGAAGCAAAGGTTCCGGAGAACCCTTTTCTTTAGTAAGTTTGACTAATTCAATATTATTTCTCATTTGATTTATTTCCTGCTTCTTTTAGTATCGTTTTATGAGGGTTTACTTTATTGAAATTTGAACAAAATCATTACATAATCTATGTATTAATAAATGATCCTTTGCTATGTTGTGTGCTCTGTTCCTATTGTTTTTTTATTCTTAGAGACCAAAAGAGAGAGAGCGAGTTTTATTCTAAAACTGTATGTACTTACAACTTACTTTGATGTTTCCAACGTATTTGTAAGTTCTTTAGAAATTGTTTATTTAAATGGTTCATATGCTATAATTATTGAAGAAACAAATCCTTGTTTGTCTATAGATTCATTATAATTCAAGAGATTGTTTCTTAAGCTAATCATCATATGATATTAAAAATGTACCAGTATAAAATGCCGGAAGAGCCAGAAGTATTTTATTGATGCGATTTAGCTCTTGATGTACCATATAGATCTCGTAACGCTGAGAAATTAATATTTGCGAAAACGTTATAAAAAATATTGGTATTCGAAGATATTGAATATTAGTTTAAATATTAATCCATAAATCATTTGAATAAATTGAAGCTGCATCTGAGATTGCAATTTCCGTGAAAAGGATAGAGAACCGGGATACTTTCTTTAACGCATGCGCACACACTAGTTTAGTAATTTTCGTGAACACACAGATATTTCCGAAAAAATGAGGCACTTAAATTGGGGAACGTTACACATTGTAACGTAGTAGACTTTCTCCTGTTGACGGACTTTGGGTAGCGTTGTGGTCAAAGCACCGAAACAATGTCACAGCTTACAAATTCAAAAAGAATTTATTTGCAAATTTACAAAATTATTATTGGGTTACACATAGCTCCTTCTCGCTCGATATTTGGGAGTGCCACAATGCCTGAACCATCAAGGGGTTAGCCGCAACTCTCAAAACCAATTCAATTCACACTTCTGACAATGCGAACGTTCAACAACTGAGAGAATCATCACCGAAAAACCAAACCCTAAAACTTCAGATAAACTAAATTAACTTTTTTTTTTATAGTTTCCCATTCACGTTCAAATTTTTGAAGCATGAGACTCAAAATGTCAATTGTCGTTAAATAATAAAAGAAAAGTTATAAAGATTGAGCTCATCACGTATTTTGGAGTTTATAATAACATTGTAATAGATCGCAGCTTCAGTTTCATGCACCGAAATCGGCGACGTCACAATATAAAGAGTGGTAACTGCACAATGAATAAAGGTTTGGATTTGCTATTTAAACCCACAAAAACAATCTGCATACTAAAACACATTAAACGGTTTATTCGTAACTTTCATTTGTCATCAGTAAGATAGTCTAGATTATATCCGAATTTGCGATTGAAAGGAAGTGTAGTTTAATATTAAAGAGTACTGTTTTCTTTTGTTCCTGAGATTGTATTTACTTCCATCTTAAATAGTGGACACGAAATTCGAACTAAATCGTTTTCTAACAACCAATACGCACGTCAAGAGTTTAAAGCTTCTCGTGTTTGAAACAATAAACTAATTTCCGTCATTTTTTGAAGTACGTAAAAGAATTTTCATCTTATAACCACTAAATCCGATATTTTCTATGTTTTTGTTGGAAAATTGAAACAACGGCCATTCTCATTTCATGCTGTTTCGATTTCTTGCAAAATGATGATCATGAGGGATGGAATACCTTTCAATTTATTTTCCAGAAAATGAGAGTGAAAATATAAATTGTCTTTTTACATAGCAAACAAAACTAAATAGAAAAATAAGACTATTTTTGCAACGTGCTTTAGTGTAAATGAATTCCAGTAAATTATTTATTTATTCAAAAAGCCTGTTAGATAAAGGACGCGTATAACTACAATACATGTATATAGTTGTGCTCGAGAAATGGTGAGCATGCGATGAAAAATAAGACGTGGAATCTTATGGGATATCTAATACCTCTTTGAAAAGTATCTGATATTGGTACGAGGGATTGCTTGCATCGGCCACAACTATTTAACACTCAGTCTTGTAACATCCCAAGGCTTTCTGCTCTCCACTATTTCAAACTTATAGTTCGTTCACGAAAAATTGTCCGATGGAACCGTTAGAAAATAAGGGGAACTGATGTTACAAACGGCCTAGCCGATTCCAGCAGAGGAGAGGGCGCCATTTCAGAACTGGCATTTAACGAACGTTTGGTTGCGCCAAAAACCAGTTCAGGAGGAGAGGAGTTGACGTTTTCCCCTCTGCTGTAATTGACTAGGCCGTTGGTGAGGTCAGCTCCCGTTATTTTCTAACTGTACCATCGAACTTCTTTCGGTGAATGGAGTATACCTGCTGCAGATAAATTATTTCTGTGCTCATTGTGCGTGTTTTGAATGTTTGGATCTACGGAAATAGCGGTTCGTTATCGTACAATATCCAGTTACATTTGGTAAATATTATTATAATATAAATTATTTATAACTTTGAAGGGAATAATTTCGTCATTCTTGTGTAATTTTTTGTTTTGATATTTATTCTTTGCCCTTTCCGGCAGAGTGCTTTCTTTTAATAAAGTCATTAGATCACGTTGCAATGTGTGGGTTTTGGTTTTATTTATGGCAATGCTCCAATGGTAAACGAATCTTTACAAATGTTAATTAAAAGAAAGACAGCATACTTCTTGTTTCCGTGAAAATTTCTCTCAATTTGATTCAGGTCTACTGGACTATATTTTGAAAATAACTACAAACTACAAAGGTTTAAGGATCTATCCTGCTATTTTGAGCAGATACTCCACAACGTCAGCCATTCTTTGCTTTTCTAAACGATTTGCTGAAGCAGGCGCTTACTGAAAACATCAATCAGTAAGTCAATAGCGCGTTATTTTCAAGTTAGAAGAGCATCTCCTAGGGCAACGAGGACGCTGGGAAACAATCTTAACGAAATCAAGACATTAGACATAATGAGGGGTCAGGTCACAGTCATTAGTTCGGGCTTCTGGACCCGCCGAAGTTTGAGCGGACTGAAGTACATTAATTTCGAGATGAAGAGAATCTCCTTTGGTATCGATTTATGCTCCAGAATCACAAAGATGCTGTAACATCAGAAACGCAACCCATAAAGCATTTTTTTGCCTACACGACGAACTCTTCGTTGAAATGCGGGATTAGGTTTCTTAGAAAAGGTAACGGTTTGTTTGATAATGGCAAGAGCGTGCTTGAAGTGAGTGAGAGAAAAACGTCTTTAAATACCCAAGTAATTAGTAATTATTCGACTTACGATAAAGGGAGGGACGCATGCTAAATTTGAAGCACGATTCAACGTTGAGATGAAAAGGATTTTACCCGTTTACACTAAATTTAAATTCAAGCCCACATCGCCGTTTGGTGCTTTTCGCTGGTAATTAAATTTATTCGGTTTTAAATATATTTAATACTTTGAAGGGACACCTCTTGTAAAAGATTGGGTTAGAATGCAGAATAGTAATACAATAAATTATGAAATATATTCATGAAATGCCAACTGTAACAATTGCATCGATTTCTGTTGAGGAGGAACTACTGCTTATGTATAACATCTGAACTTTGATCCTGTGCCCCCCCAAACAAAGGGGTTATATAAAAATAAGCACACATATAATGAATAAAAATTTTAAAAAATCCCAGAACTTAGTGACTGCGGAATTTCTGTGTCTCAAAATAAATATTAGATAATTAATTATTAGGGGTTTCTTGTTTCTCAATAGGTCAAAGGGGAACAATGAAGAGCTTTTATATATAGGAAAGTAATATTACAGTGTCTAGCGTAACAATATAGTGTATCATACTGGGTGGAAAATAAAAAGATTGCATAATAATTAAAATTTTTACACTTTACTTAAAAATTCTTGAAACTTCATTAATATTAAAATGCGCAGGTACGTTTTTCTGAGTGTTTTCCATGAAAAACATTAGAGGGAGGAAGTACGCCATTTGATTAATATTGCCGAGAAAACAAAAAGTGCTCGTAGAAAATTACTCTTTTTTTTCAATGAACAATTTATCAATTTACAAATACGAGCGTTCTTTTTTTTTAACCTTCAGATTATAAAATTGCCTTACATAAAACATAAAATCTGCATATATCTTGCATTGTAAATTTGTTTAATTGCTTCCAAATAAACGTGAGTTGTTACGTGGTAAAATCTATTTAAATTAAAGCGAATTCCGATGAAGTCGTCTCTTACTTGTCAGATTTATGTATTTTAGTTTTATATTCTACATTTCACAAGAAAAAAACACGCAAGTGTTCCAAACCGCTAACTAAATTATACGTTTTTATGTAAAAATATGTTTTTTCCCTACACCAAAGAACAATTTTTGCAAAATAATTAGCAACTTTGTTGAAACTTTTTTCGATAATTAAATGTTTGGATTTCAATTAAGTTTTTTCGTAAAATTAATTACTTTCAGGGGTAAATTCAATCACTAAACTGCGAAGTGAAGAAAAAGTTATTTTCTGGGCGAAACTTGCTAAATGATGCAAACACATTTTTTGTTGGATCATAAAAACGGATTTCTCCTGCAAGATAATATATAAAACTTTCACAGTTACGTTTAGAAATGAGCCTTGTTTTTATGATAAAGAGTTTATGAAATTTTAAACTGTTTTCCAATAATTTTATAAGGTATAGTTGTAAAAAAGTCCAAAATAAAATCCATATCCCGTAATTGCAAAACAGGTTTTTAAACCCTGTCTTATTCTCCGTAAGACAAATTACTAAAAACTAGTTGTCCGTTAATATTTAATTAGATAAAACAGTAAGTAAATAAATTAATATTTTAATACATTTACGCGATAAGTTTTAACAACTTTATTTCATTTCGCGTTGTATTTATTAACTATGCTTATGTCGAGTTCAGATATGTAAATTGCTTTTAAAAAAATTCATTTTGTTCGTTAATCTGGAACATAAATAACGAAAAACTATAATTTTTATAAAATTGTGGGGCTACTTGATTTGAAGTGAGGCCAGGAAAAGAACAGATTGCCAGTCAGCTTGACAAACACTGGCCATGCAAATTTATCGTTAAATTTGAGGAGACATTTTTTTTTACTATGAATTGTTAATTTTATCTCTTGGATGGTATTTTATAACAAAGAAGGTAACAAAACAGCAAAGGTAACTTAGCATGTATGGAAAACGAATGCCACTGCTGAAAACATTAAAAGTAAAAAACATTAAAAAGCCGCCAGGTGGCCAAACCCATCGGTCGTATGAATTTGCACTCTTGTCTCCTACTCTAAAAGGTACTATGGGCGCACCGTGATTCGTTTTTACTGAATGATGTTTTTCTTTTGATTTTACTTGATTTTTATTTAAACCTGTGCTATAAAGAATAATCGTGGGAGTGCGAGACACTGACTTCTTCGCCTTGCTGTTGCTGTGACTATGAATACCAGGAAGAAACATCAAACGTCCACCAGTTCTTCACCTGGTCACCTATCGAACAGGGAGCTGGACCAACAGGTGCGTAATGTCTCTGATGAGCTATCGAAATTTCGTAAACTGTGGTCCCAGGACTTAGAGAAGTTGAAAGGCTCTATTAATGAAAAAATAGATTTGAATTTGTGTCCTGGGTCTGACGGAGATTCCGATCGCGCTGCCAAATTGGCCTCTGTTAAAAATGAAATACGGAAAGATCTTGATATTAAAATCACTGAAATAAATAATGAATGGGAATCGCGATTTGTCGTCTTGGAGAGCAAGGTTCAACATCTAGAAAGAACTACTGCTGATCTTGAATGCGCCCTAGAAGAACACCAGCATGACATTCGTCAGCCCTGTCTCATAATGTATGGTTTACCGGAAACTGAGAACGAAAACCCAATTACCGTTGCAGTGGATACTTTAAATGAAAAGATAAAAACTACCCTGTTATCAACGGATTTGGCAAACGCGCATCGTCTAGGAAGCGTAAGGCGCAATACCACTCACGGATAATCGCCGAGATCTATGATCATCAAATTTATAAGAATGGCTCAAAGA
>QLNU02000857.1:0-20372 GCA_006491805.2 Dysdera silvatica | reverse complement strand
GTTTAAGGATCTATCCTGCTATTTTGAGCAGATACTCCACAACGTCAGCTATTCTTTGCTTTTCTAAACGATTTGCTGAAGCAGGCGCTTACTGAAAACATCAATCAGTAAGTCAATAGCGCGTTGTTTTCAAGTTAGAAGAGCATCTCCTAGGGCAACGAGGACGCTGGGAAACAATCTTAACGAAATCAAGACATTAGACATAATGAGGGGTCAGGTCACAGTCATTAGTTCGGGCTTCTGGACCCGCCGAAGTTTGAGCGGACTGAAGTACATTAATTTCGAGATGAAGAGAATCTCCTTTGGTATCGATTTATGCTCCAGAATCACAAAGATGCTGTAACATCAGAAACGCAACCCATAAAGCATTTTTTTGCCTACACGACGAACTCTTCGTTGAAATGCGGGATTAGGTTTCTTAGAAAAGGTAACGGTTTGTTTGATAATGGCAAGAGCGTGCTTGAAGTGAGTGAGAGAAAAACGTCTTTAAATACCCAAGTAATTAGTAATTATTCGACTTACGATAAAGGGAGGGACGCATGCTAAATTTGAAGCACGATTCAACGTTGAGATGAAAAGGATTTTACCCGTTTACACTAAATTTAAATTCAAGCCCACATCGCCGTTTGGTGCTTTTCGCTGGTAATTAAATTTATTCGGTTTTAAATATATTCAATACTTTGAAGGGACAGGTCTTGTAAAAGATTGGGTTAGAATGCAGAATAGTAATACAATAAATTATGAAATATATTCATGAAATGCCAACTGTAACAATTGCATCGATTTCTGTTGAGGAGGAACTACTGCTTACGTATAACATCTGAACTTTGATCCTGTGCCCCCCCAAACAGAGGGGTTATATAAAAATACGCATACATATAATGAACAAAAATTTTAAACAACCCCAGAACTTAGTGTCCACAGGGAATTTCTGTGTCTCAAAATAAATATTAGATAATTAATTATTGGGGTTTCTTATTTCTCAATAGGTCAAAGGGGAACAATGAAGAGCTTTTATATATAGGAAAGTAATATTACAGTGTCTAGCGTAATAATATAGTGTTTCAAACTGGGTGGGAAATGAAAAGATTGCATAATAATTAAAATTTTTACACTTTACTTAAAAATTCTTGAAACTTCATTAATATTAAAATGCGCAGGTACTTTTTTTATGAGTGTTTTTCATGAAAAACATTAGAGGGAGGAAGCACGCCATTTGATTAATATTGCCGAGAAAACAAAAAGTGCTCGTTGAAAATTACTCTTTTCAATGAACAATTTATCAATTTACGAATACGAGCGTTCTTTTTTTTTAACCTTCAGATTATAATATTGCCTTACATAAAACATAAAATCTGCATATATCTTGCATTGTAAATTTGTTTTATTGCATCCAAATAAACGTGAGTTGTTAAGTGGTAAAATCTATTTAAATTAACGCGAATTCCGATGAAGTCGTCTCTTACTTGTCAGATTTATGTATTTCAGTTTTACATTTCACAGGAAAAAAACACGCAAGTGCTCGAAACCGCTAACTAAATTATACGTTTTTATGTAAAAATATGTTTTTCTCGTACACCAAAGAACAATTTTTGCAAAATAATTAGCAACTTCGTTGAAACTTTTTTCGATAATTAAATGTTTGGATTTCAATTAAGTTTTTTCGTAAAATTAATTAATTTCAGGGGTAAATTCAATCACTAAACTGCGAAGTGAAGAAAAAGTTATTTTCTGGGCGAAACTTGCTAAATGATGCAAACACATTTTTTGTTGGATCATAAAAACGGATTTCTCCTGCAAGATAATATATAAAACTTTCACAGTTACGTTTAGAAATGAGCCTTGTGTTCATGCTAAAGAGTTTATGAAATTTTAAACTGTTTTCCAATAATTTGATAAGGTACATTTGTAAAAAAGTCCAAAATAAAATCCATATCCCGTAATTGAAAAACAGGTTTCTGGACGTTGTCTTATTCTCCGCAAAAACAAATTACTAAAAACTAGTTATCTGTTAATATATAATTAGATGAAAGTGTAAATAGGTAAATTAATATTTAAATACATTTACGCGATGAGTTTTAACAACTTTATTTCATTTCACATTGTATTTATTAATTATGCTTCTGTCATGTTCGGAACTGTAAATTGCTTTTAAAAAATCCCTCTTTTTTATTAATCTTTACAACAAATAATGCAAAATTATAATTTTTTGGCAATGGTGGAGTTAGTGATTTAAGGGAGGCCAGGAAAAGAACCGATTGCCAGTCAGCTTGACAAGTATTGGCCACTCAAATTTATCGTTAATTTTGAAGAGACATATTTTTTAATTCAAATTGTTAATTTTATCTCGTGGATCGTATTTTATAACAAAGAAGGTAACAAGGAATCAAAGGTAATTTAGCATGTATGGAAAACAAATGCCACTGCTGAAAACACTAAAAGTAAATTGAGCATAGGAGAGACAACAAGGGCACCCATAGGGGGGGCAAAGTGGGATGGAATCCCCCCTAGCCGTGTAAAAATTTTATTTGCCCGAACTTGCAAGTGCATTTACCGTCAAAAGTTTTACAGTCACATTTTAAAATAAGGTACTTTTTAGCTCATTACTAATTGTCAAGCAGTATCAATTATTTTTGTAGCGTTTTGGTATCTTGTACATTCACTAAAATTCTCGACAGCTTCGAGAAGAAAGTAATAATTTTCATACAATAATTTCTGCCACCCACGTATATATAGCTCAAACTAGAGCTTTTTTGTTCTTGGAGAAAAAGAGACGCTTTCCCCATCCTGGATTCGAACCAGGGTCCCTCCGTTTAGCCCGGAGTGTCTTAAATAATTTTAAAGTAATTTAAAAGTAATAATTTTTCTCATCCCACACTAGAAGTACTACGATGGGTGCCCGTTAGAGGGAGTAAAGGAGAAACGAAAGACACAGTTGTGAAGAAAAACAATGAACCTAATGTATCTAAAAGAACTGTCTAACAGTTGATAACCAAAATGTTCCATTGGATATCAAGATACCATTAGACAAAAAATCCATTTTTTACAGATAAATGAAATTTAAAGATTGGTCGGAACAATACGGAGAAATGGATTTATTTTCTTAAAATTACAGAAGACTAATGAAGTAGTATAAATTGCATTTTACGATTACAAAACGTTCTTATGTAATTTGAAGAACTCTGACATATAAATAGTACAGTTGCTAAAAAATGTTAAGAACATATAAATAGTATAAATGTTAAGCACTTACGGTAATATATGTGCCAGCAAAACGTATTTAATGTAGGTGTGCATGTAAATACGGTTTATACTGGGTGATCGAAATTAACATATGCCTATACAGAGCCGTTCGACGGGAGGACCAGCAGGTGAATTTGGTAAGAACAAGCAAATGAAATGTCGCCAAATTTGGTTAACATGCATTTCAGACAATGGGCGAAAGATTTCAATAATAAAGTTGGTTCAAAAATTCGCCGATAGGGAGAAAAATGGCGCTGTCAGCGGGTAAGTGTGGCGAAATTTAAATATTGCTTAAGCCCTGAAACGTCTTATCACTATAAAAGTAAGGTTGAAACTGTTTATTTTTAAATCACTAAACAAACGCGGTTCGTATTTTTCCTGAATGCGTCTTGCTTGTAAAGCTCTTTTGGCAAAATTTTGAAAATGTGATGGCAGCATTTTACGATTAAAGACATAGAAATGAATTACGAAAACGTCGGTTCATTGAATGTTCATTACAACATATGATCCATAAGTTTTGAGTGATAGTGAGATCGCTGTAGGTTCGTACATTGCGAGTGCAAATTCCAGAAAGTAAAATGCGCTGCATACTAGTGCGTGTAAGGCTATGCCAGAAGCGTTGAACTGTTTGTTTTCCATATATATTGAACCGCAGTCAAACATTGCAGATGTCCGTCATGGTTTTACAGTACCATTTTTGGCCTACTTGGAGGTTGACAAAGGATAGCCGTGAAACATTCTCTGGAGGGATGAAGCACATTTTTAGATCATAAGAGTAAACGTTCTTTATAACATTTTTATGTTATAACAGTAAACATCCAAATCTGCTGATGCTAAGCTGCAGAGAATTGATATTATTTGTTAATAGCGCTTCTTCCACACTATCTGTTGGTGAATTTAGGAATTATTGTTTTTATTACTGAAATATCCTCTCCATTATTTGAAACGTATGCACGACAAATTTGGAGGTATTCCCCTTGTTTGTTTTGCAACGAAAATGCTCTGAATAGACATATTTTAATTTGGGCTATTCTGTACTTTCAAATGTCATACATCAGATTACTGGTTTTGTTTTTTAAAGATTAATATCGCGGATTTATATTTTATATATCCTTAAACTTCTACCTCACAAATATTTAAATTTCTTAGTTTGTATGTCTAAATGCATGTCTCTACTTTTTATACTTGAGATCACGACTGGGCTAAAGCAAATAAAATAGGCATGTATGGAAGCTGTGGATGAAATATGCAGTAGCCATTTCTTTAACTTAAAGATGTATATTTATTTACTTTCGGGGAATGTTACTTTCTAGATTAGAAGAAGAAATCTAGTATGAACGCAACATTGCACACCGCATCAACATCTTTTGAAATTTATGGCAAAGATGAAAAACGTGGACACACAGCCGTAGCAAACTTTCAACCTCAATATTGCAGATTGCGTGATATGGTGTGCTGGGCATGAAGGAGGTCTAGTAAAAACTGCTTCTACATAATAAAAAGCTAGCTAATAATGGCGGAATGGGAAAAGAAAAACGGCGCATTTTTCGATGACCAAGGAAAAGTATATAAAAAGCACATCATCTCAAAATTCTTTTGCTTCGAATTAGGTTCAAAACGAGAACTTTCCTTTACAAATATTATTTTCTCGCAGAATGCCGTGTGCATGCTTAACTTGGATGAACGTTATGAGAAACACTACAAGTAACAGATTACTCGCTATCTCGTTTTTATTATAAGAACGGTAAATTGTGAGGTGATACGTTGATTTCATAAAAGAAAAACCGGATTGAATGAAAACGAGAGTAGAATCAGGAGCAAACGTATAAAAATGAACAATGTAAGGTATGTAGCCTGATAGCTGAAAGGAATTGTGATCTAGTGCATCCGTTAAAATATAACAATAGTTAAGAATAGCAGCAAAAAAGAGGTCTGCCGTTAAGCATAAAAAAATCCAATTCACGTGATTCGTAATGGTAGGCAGAGCTACATAGAATAGATAGTCACGACATGGAAGTTATAGACAATGTTTATCTTTTGAGGGCCATCAATAAAACAAAAAATATAATACATGAAATACTTGTTAATGCAGCAATGGATGTAGATAAGCAAGCGTTGACAAATTTGGCGAAAGTTATAAATAGCTATAAACAGTTCAGCACATAAAGATTACAAGATCAACTCTAGGATGATAATTTAATAACACTGGACACACTTTAAACTGTATCTATATAAATGGAAGACTACTCAAACTAAATTAAACATTTTTAGTCAACGTTTTTTGGCATAGTGATATCAGCCCCCAGGTTATGGTGTGGGTAGATGGTGAAACGATCGAAAAAAAAACAATGCTTTTGCGTTCGGTGGGGCCTGAACCCATGACCTTCGACTGGTGGGTTCAGGCCCCACCTAACGAAAAACACATACCTTTTCTTTCGAACGTTTCACCATACAACCACGCCATAACATGGGCTCCGGTATCACTACGCTAAATATACGTTGTCTGATACTGAATAATTACACCTTAAACTGGATAGTGAAAAATTGTGACAGAATAGTGCCGATTTGATTGTACGCTTTTAGCAAAAGCTGTGAAATGTGCCATTGACATTAGAAAGAACAAATTATTAATAGACAATAAAGTAAATCAAACCCAAATATACTTCTTGGAAGAAGAAATCATCGAATTATAAATTTATTATGCTTTCAATATACCAGTAGAAAAAATTGCTCACTGGAAAAGCTTTTCGTTTGGAAGAATCCTGTAAAAAGTTTTTAAGCGAGAAAAAGTGGAAGGGCAGAGAGAGAAGAAAGAATGATAGCAGCAAAATGGATGGACTGTACCATTACATTAAATTATCAACCAGGAATGTCCGGCGGAACGTTGTGAAGACAGATCTATTCTGAAAAACAAAAACTATTCAGAGGGTCACTTGTCTCGAAAGTTATTCGACTACACTTGATAGCATAAGTATATATTTCAGTACATTATTTAGAATCTAGCATATTTTTATTTCGCACCGGTACTTTACTTACGCACCGAGTCAAAGTAATTTAATTATTATTATGAAGGTAGGTTTTCAAATTATTTTATTTCGAATTTATGCATAAATTTAAATATAGATTGTACTAATGAAACAGCATTTTAATATTTTTGTTTGTGAGTTAGCCTATTTTATGCAAACTTCCGGCAATGTCGTAACTACTTGCATGGAAATATAATGCATGATAAATGATTTTCGTGTTGGTTTTTTCTACCTTAGCTGCATACTAAACATCTCATTTTCAGTTACAAAATACGATAGTTTAATTTCAGAATTCAAAACGAAACGAATTGTTATTTTTTTTGGAAAGCTCTATTTGATGTTTCCTTAAATATTAATAGGTTTAATTTATAGGTAACTTCACTTCGTACGAAATTTCACGAATGTTCTTTTGAAGCGTACGATGTCAACACAAGCAAACGAAGAGAAACGAACAGAAAGTTCAATAGCAAACAGAAAAGCGGCAGAAACTGCAATACCGTCGTCACTATAGCTTAAAATATTCGACGGCGTTTGAAGTGCTACAACAATAGCATATATCTCCATGACAAAAAGACATTGGTTTCTGAAACCTTAAGCGTAGAGTAAGACAGACGTTCCCCGTTCCATTATATTCGTTTCTGTTTAAAAAAACTGCAACTAGATACCTCCAGAAATTTTCACTTGATTTCTCCATTTTGCGTTAAAGGTATTAGAAACCTACAAGTTGGTCGCCAGCAGCAGAGGATAAAACAAAGGGGCTTTAGCCCCAATCAAGCAAATTAAAGGATAAGATATTAATTTGCTAGGGCGTCAACGCTCTATCAAGATCTTGATGATCGACATGATTCATAGCCTCCGCAATTTCTAAACAATCCCGGATTCGCCATTCGTCATGTGTATATTTTTTATGAATGTCAGTATCAAGAGAGACTTGATTTTAAAAATTTCCAACTTGAAATACTTGCTATTATTTATGAATTTGGAGGGTAATAATTTTATTGCTTAAAACTCATTTTTATTGATCGAGAAGTGATAAAATACAGAGTTACACATATTGACTAAATAAACACGAATTATTAAAAAACTACTCTTCGATTAAATTAAAATAAAAGACTATTTTATAAACAAACCTAAGGTAGCACGAGGATTAGAAAAAGCCGTCCCATTAGTAACAGCCTGTGACCAAATGTCTCCTTTTTTCCTTCTGTGAAGAGTAAAATATTTTCATTAGAAATTATTACTATTCTAAAAATGTTTTGCAAAAATTTGCGCGCTTGTTTTCATTTAATATAATAGGGGAGATCTATTTATATAAAAATTACTTATTCCTTAATTCGAAAATTGTTTATGTAAAGTTAAAGTTAATAACTTTTAATAATTTTGTTTTAAATAGACATTTTCCTGTGTGTCGGTTCGGTGAAATCAACAAAAATGAGGTTTCCTCTATGAATTGACTCGCGTAGGCATCAACGTAGAGTACTCAAAATTATTTGATAGCAAGCACATATTATGTACATTTATAGAGTATTCAACGTATATAAAATTGCGAATTATTTCAAATTACAGGGACCAGTTTTATAAAAGATGAGAGTAGAGACCTAGCGATGATTATAAATTGCACACTGATAAAATCGATGAAAGGTTATATCGATCTTTAGTAACTGGGTACAATATTTCGCACTACTTTGGTTATTAAATTATTTTGCACATTTCTAGTTGAGAGGTTGCATCGTGAAGATGACTTTGGTATTGAAAATTAAAATTTAAGACTTTTCTCTTAAAAACGTTGAGCCTGTTGATTTCTTTGTTTGGAAGTATAGGCTTCTATTTTTCAGTCAAGAATGGAATGCGAGTCGTATACTTAATGTAAGTTAAAAGTAGTTCGAATTATCCAGAAAAGATGTATTACCAAGCATTTCGTTATTGTTGATGATTCTTGTGACAATCCCGTTAAAAGTAGTTCGAATTATCTGGAAACGATGTATTACTAAGTTATTCATTGCTGTTGATGATTCAAGTGACAATCCCGTTAAAAGAAGTTTGAATTATCCGGGAAGGATGTATTACTAAGTTATTCATTGCTGTTGATGATTCAAGAAACAATCCCGTTAAAAGTATATCGCGTTAAAGTGGTTCTAATATATAGAGCTAAATTACCGTTATTATACGACCAGTGATCAAAAATAAGTTTTGAAGAAATGCAAGAATTCCATCCAGTTAAACTCTTATGTATTAAAACTTTACATGTTTAAGTTAATAGAATAATTCGCCAAAAGATAATTTAATTCGAATACATACTTAAAGAAATTTAGTGCGCCTTTTTGGCAGAGCCTTCGTGGTACGTGTGCTCATCTCGATGGTATACAGAAGGCTGACTTGATTGCAGAAAATAATTACACCTAACGTTGCCAAATATAAAAAGTGAAGTTATAATTATACAATATTTTTGTCTCCAGATACTTAAAGTAAAATTGCGTACATTTAGAAAACATCACATAAAAGGAAACAACTTGGCATTTAGCCAATTTTAGAAATTAGACCTAAGTTTTCTTTCCTTGCGTTTCTAAGTGGCAAATATTAGGAAAGCTTGTGAAGTGTACAGTGTTTATATTATGGCAGCCCACGCACCAAGAAAACCTTGAATTGTAAGAGAATTTGAAACCATCCTTAACAGTGTGATTTTTTGGTCAGTCCTGAAAAAGTCAGAAAAAGCCTTAATTCCTGTCCTGAATAGTAAAGATCCACGAGAATGAAAAGCTAGTTTTCCTAAAACTAAATTTCAATTCAAAGTTTTGTTTGCGATTGGTCAGGGCATTTTGTCATAAAAACCTCTAAAAATCAGGATTCAACCCAACCCAAAGTGAATGGTAATCCCACGTGAGAAATATTGATAAATACATGTTGGTGAGAAAGTAGAGTGTGTTCGTGGGGGTTGTAACCCCCACTGCAATGAAACTTTGAATATTTAACATAGGAATATGCGGGTTGTAGCTCTGCAACCGCCCCCTATTGAGCCTATAACCTCCCCTTACGAACTTTCTGCCTACGCCTATGTAAGTACTAATAAGAAATGAGAATTTAGTTTTCGAAAATTCTACCCTTAGTAACAGTTTCCTTATAAGTATGTTTTGGTAAAATCCACATTCATCAGTATTTTATAAATAGAGAAAATAAGGCTTATGAATATTGCAATATACCGAAAGAAGTACTAAGTTTGTTAAAAAATTAGTCTTTTCCTGATAGTAAATTTCCTGACGTTGTATTATTAGCAGGTCTCAATAAATATTGAACCGTTATTGTTTTCGGTTTTACTCTCTGTCGACAATGGAAAGGGATTTTAGTCGTCTTCCATAAATACTTTGTACTGAAATCTTTTCAAAATTGTGAAAGTGTTTCAATTTTTTGAACTCCGTTGAATCTTTTAAACTCAGTTGAAAGTTTTGAATTGAGTTTCAGAAAATGTAGCCCTTAGCTCGGATGGGTTATATTTAAGGATTTCAAACATGATTTAAGTTTTGGCATTCACTTTTACCTGATACATAATAGAATTTATGTTTCTACGAGTAGAAAAGAAAATATGTCAATTTCACTCAGGCCGAAGTCGAACAAGATTTTTCGTCTGCCGTCGTATTGTCTTAACTTTTGAACACCTGAATACTGCCATGCGTGTTACTTTCCTCGTATATACATGTTGAAGAAAGTTTGAAAGTTCGCCCCCTCTCGCCTCGGATAGATTGATAGATAGATGGCTATATAAGAAAGAGAGACGTAGGAAAGTGACCACCTGAATTAAGTGACCACTTTTAATAAGAGGAAAATGGAAGGTACTTAGTTATGCCTATGCCAAAGTTTGATGTGTATTGTGACTTTTATAATGAGCGAAATCCAGAAGTCCGTAATTTTCATACGTAGTGAATATTTTCTTTGACCGTAACGTCGCATGGCTCTCCAGTACATTTGATAACGTTGAGATCTTGTGAACAAGGGGACTATTTCCATGACCCCGAACTCGGATGTGTTTTTCAAACAAAATTTCCTGGCTGGGGATATGTGTGATGGAGAATTTTCTTGTTGGAGGAGACCGAACCCACCATTTGGCGCAGAATGACACTTGCTGTTCTCACGCCATAAAAACACACAACAAACCAATCAACAAACCAACAGGAACGCATGGTATAAATTGGTGTAACATATCTGAAAGATTGTTTAAATATATGAGGGGTCCTAATTCGTACCAGTTGAAATACTCCCTGCAATTATCTAGTTTACACAGGCCCTTATATATATGGGCCTGTGTAGGCAAGTGGTGATTGCCACCACAGGCATTCGTTGATATGCTGGAGTGATTGATTTGTGAGGTTTCTCTGCACAGATCGCCATTTTTCCCGAAGTAGTAGGAAATGCAAACTCATCAGAACAGGCTATTCGTTTCTAATCTGCTAGCATCCAGCGGTGGTCTTCTCAAACGAGGCGTACAGCTCTGTGTCATGAGGTAAACAATGGCACTTAGGTTCTGGCGTCGGCTCTTGAAGCGTATGCCATTGAGAGGACGTCCTCACACCAATGTTAGCAGAGGCTCCGTCATCGAGTTGTGATGTCATTTGTGTTAGTGCTTTACATGTGTGATGTGAAATGTTTTTTGACAGACGACGCAGGTCACGACCATCCAAAATTTTTTGATGGCCGAACTGTTACCTTTCTTCCTTTTTTCTTATTCTTGCAGACACCAGTCTGCAAGAATATTTGCATGGGGAGATCAAACTTTATTGGGGGTGTGGAATTTACTTCCAAGATTTTAATTTGTCTTATAAAATGTACTTTCCAGAAAAGAAACAAAATAAAGTATTTAGTAGCAATGAAATTAGCCCATATTTACAAAACGTTCATTTTTTTTATCGGAGGAAAGCAAAAAAATTCAAGTGTTCCTTCTTGGACATTTAGTCCATTCACAGACAGTTGATAATTTGAGGTAAGAGGATTTTACTTCATACGGTACCTTTCTCCCTCTTGTTATCCTTATCAGTATTTTTCTTTAAAAAATTGCTATATATTAGAGATTATTAAAATTTACATATGCAGAAGATGTATAAAAAATTAATTTCAGCAATATTTTTTTTCTTCCTTGTAATTTGAATATTTAGCAGGTATATAAATTTTGAGTTTTAGAGATGTATAAAGAAATTTGGGGTGTCGCACAATCCCTCTTTTTCCGTAGACTTTACGCTTTATCGAAATCCTGGCGCTTGGCTTTTACCCATCAAATGGTCGAATCTCAAATTTCAGACTTTGCCTGTATCTCTAAAATGTTGTAATCTAACTTAGGAGCACCTTCTATCAAACATTGGTGTAATTCGCTTAAATCGCGCTAACCCTCAATTCTCACTGTGCAATGAGCTCTATAAGCTTCCATAGACGTTTATCGCAATAAATATATACACGCTGCTCATAGACGAAACCATTTACGATATTGAGGGTGTTGCCACCTATTCCAAATGGGATCATCTGGCGCAGTTTCCCTGGCACTTCAGTGTACGTTCCTACCATGAGTGAGAGGGAGGGTGAAAGGTTAAAAGCTAAGAAAGTTTCGTGTATTGCAGAGTGCAATATAATTTGTATTTGTACCAGTTAAGTTCCGTTACTGGAGTTTAAGGAAAAGATTAAAATCTTTATATAAGAGAGGCTCGATCACAACGTCCAGCAATTGTTGTTCCCTGACATGTACAGGGTGACCATAGAGTAACTTATCCTGTTCTATACGCTCTGAAGCAATGATGAAAAGACATACCGGCAAAGCATTTGGAGTTTAGTTTTATTAGGCTTTAAAGAAGCGATAGTTAATTCCAAATTTAGACACTAGGGTGGAAAGCGGCGCTTTGGGTGTGCAAATCTCGTTCATTGGCATAAAACCATGTTCGCTATGCAAAATAAAACCTTTCTGTAAAATTTAGAACGTTCACACTGGCTGAAAACAGCCTTTATGCCTCTGAAGCGCCATTTCCCATGGTGGTGAAATTCAGAACTAAATTAAAATCGCTTTCCCATTGTCTAATTAAGTTACGCTCCGTATCGCTTAGCGATATCTGTTTTTCCCCATCGCTGCAGAATGTCTAGAATAAAGTTACTTTATGGCCACCCTGCATATTAATGTTAAATGGCAGCGTGATATACCGTGCAGAAGCTAGTGAAGGCGTGGTAATGCGTTCAGCTAGCACTGTTATCCCGGGTTCCACTCGCAATGGTGCACCCCACACCCAAAAAATATTTCCGACTAACTACTCAATGCAATCCGGGGACTGGTCTCAGAGGCCGTAAGAGGCTAGGATTCCTTGGAAAACCTCAGGTCTCTGTGCAGCATAACCTTGGCTGTCCTTGAGCCGTAAAATTCCACAAACCAAACCAGTAAACGGTAACACGCACAACATTCACATCGCAGTTAAAATTTATCTATGCCGTTAATACGTGGCTAGTGAAGCGGCTTCTAACGATGCTAATATATTTTAACTGCGACAATGTTATGTGTGTTATTGTTCACTAATGCGAATAAACCCAGAGACCTACTTCGGCGGTGCGAACGGTTCTGCCGCACACAGTGCGCCAAGCAAAAAACAGGAAATGCCAAATGGCCTGATGACGCCGAGGTGTGGAGGACAAGTGCAATTAGATCTAATTACTCGTTAGGTTCTGCGGTGTGCGCTGGTAACGTGTTCGTATAACGTGCTGGTAACCGAATCGCGAAGTTGAAAAAGACATGTTCATTGAAGTCCGGGGTTTGATTCTCTAAGTCTCAAGAGGTTCGGTTTCCTAAAAAAAACTGTAGGTGTCGTCGTATCTTAGTCCTTGCTATATTGCCTCTTAAAATTCAATTAAACAGTTAAGCACTTGCTATTGAATTGATTTCAATGAATTGAATTGACCTTATATAATTTCTAAGAATAACATAATTATGTTAAAGCCCTACTTGCTATAAAAAAAATAAAACAAAATAAACGTGAGCGGCTATTTGCATTAGCTGGTCTCGCCATTGAAAGTGTTATTGTGTGTATAAATGAGTTAAACCATTGGCGTCCGCAGGGGGTGTTGAAACTCTCCATTTCAATGAAATTTTGTATGTTTAACATAAGAATATGTGAGTTGCAGCCCTGTAACCCTTCCATTGAGCCTACAACATTGAGTCCTCTTATGACATTTCTGCGTACACCTATGAGTTCAACATAACATAAATGATGTACTAGTCCGTGGAGGCAAAGGTTCCAGAGAATCCCTTTCTTCGGGAAGTTTGACTAATTCAATTTTTTTTCTCATTTGTTGATATATTTCCTGCTACTTTTAATATCGTTTCATGAGGGTTTACCACATTGAAATTTTAACAAAATCATTACACAATCTATATATCAATAAATGATCCTTTGCTATGTTGTAATTTTTTTCCGATGTTTACAAACCAAAAGAGAGAAAGAGCGAGTCTTTGTCTAAAACTACATGTACTTAAAATTTATTTTAATGTTTACAACGTATTTGTAAATTCTTTAGAAATTGTTTATTTAAATAGTCCACATGTGTAATTATTGGCGAAACCAATCCTTATTGGTCTGTAGATGCATTATAATTCAAGTGACATTTTAAAGGTAATCATCATACAATATTAAAGATGTACCTGTATAAAATTTCGGAAGAGCCAGAAAAATGTTATTGACATGAATTAGTACTTGCTGTATGTATTGTATAGATTTTGTAATGCTAAGGGCTGAATATTTGCGAAAATGTTATAAAAAATATTGGCATTCGATGACATTGAGTAATGGTTTAAATCTTAATCCATAAATCATCTAAATCATTTGAATAAATTGAAGCTGCACATCAGATTGATCGTGATCGATATCGTGAAGAGATCGATATACCGTGATCGGTATATCGTGAAGGGACGATATCGTATCAGATATCGTGAAAAGGAGAGAGAACTGGGATACTTTCGTTAACGCATGCACGTAATCACACGCATGCGCACACACACTAGTTTAGTAATTTTCGTAAACACACAAATATTTCCGAATAAATGAGACACTTGAATTGGGGAACGTCACATATTGTAACGTAGTAGACTTCTCCTGTTGACGGACTTTGGGTAGCGTGGTGGTCAAAGCACCGGAACAATGTCACAGCTTACAAATTCAAACATAATTTATTTACAAATTTATTACTGGGTTACACGTTACTCGATCTCCCTCGATATTTGGGAGGGCAATAATGCCTGAACCATCAAGGGGTTAGCCGCAACTCTCAAAACCAATTCAATTCACACTTCTGACAATGCCAACGTTCAACAACCAAGAGAGTCATCACCAAAAAACCAAACCAAAAATTCCAGATAAACTAAATTAATTTTTTTTTTATAGTTCTCCATTCACGATCAAACATTTGAAGCATGAGACTCAAAATGTCAATTGTCGTTAAATAATAAAAGAAAAGTTATAAAGATCGAATTTATCACGCATTTTGGGGTTTATAATAACAGTGTCCGAGATGGCAACTTCAGTTTCATGAACCGAAATCGGCGGCGTCACAATATAAATAGCGGTAACTGCATAATGGATAAAGGTTTGGATTTGCTTTCATCTGTAACTTCCATTTTGTCAGCAGTAAGAGAGTTTAGATTATATCCGAATTTGCGATTGAAAGAAAGTGTTGTTTAATATTAAAAAGGATGCTGCTTTTTTTGTTCCTGAGATTGTATTTACTTATATATATATATTCCATCTTAAACAGTGGACACGAAATACGAACTAAATCGTTTTCTAACAACCAATACGCACGTCAAGGGTTTAGAGCTTCTCGTGCTTGAAACAATAAACTAATTTCCGTCAGTTTTTGAAGTGCGTAAAAGAATTTTCATCTTGTAACCACTAAATCCGATATTTTCTATGTTTTTGCTGGAAAATTGAAACAACGGCCTTTCTCGTTGCGTGCTGTTTCGATTACTTGCACATTGATGATGATGAGGGATGGATTATCTTTCAATTTATTTTCCAGAAAATGAGAGCGAAAATATAGATTGTCCTCCTTTTACATGGCTAACAAAACTAAATAGAAAAATAAGACCATTTTTCCAAAATGCTTTAGTGTACTTATTGAAGTATTATATTTAAATAAATTAATCTTTGACCTTTGGGTAAAATATTTTGAGCTGCACTTCCCACTCATAAATGCTAAAAGGGTAAAATTCTTATTGATATAAACTCAATGTGAGCACTATTAGATTGTGCTCACTACGAATTGTTTCTCACATTGAGCACAAGCGGAGCGAAAGCATCAGCAGTTATTAGACACGTGCGACGTATCTTACAAATTAGATTCTTAACTTTAAAGTTTGCTTATTGGAAAAATAGTTTTCGGGAACACAAGTTATAAAATTTCACGTGATTAGACACAAAATATCACGAACGGTACTTCTTTATAACTAAAGCCTTTTTATAGTTTTCCTTACTAACCTTTGCTTAAATCGTCCGGATATGAAGCTGAATTCCAGTAAATTATTTATTTATTCAAAAAGCCTATTTGATAAAGGGCGCATATAACTACAATACATGTATATAGTTGGGCTCGAGAAAAGGTGAGCATGCGATGAAAAATGAAACGTAGAAGTGTATGGGATATCTAATACCTTTTTGAAAAATATCTGATATTTGCACGAGGGATTGCTTGCATCGGCCACAACTATTTAACGCTCTCTTGTAACAACCCAAGACTTTCTGCTCTCCACTATTTCAAACTTAGTTCTTTCACGAAAAATTGTCCGATTGTACCGTTAGGAAGTAAGGGGAACTGATGTCACAAACGGCCTAGCCGATTCCAGCAGAGGAGGGAGGGCGTTATTTCACAACTGTCATTTAGCGAACGTTTGCTTGCGCCAGAAACCAGTTCAGGAGGGGAGGAGTTGACGTATTCCCCCTCTTCTGTAATCGGCTAGGCCGTTTGTGAGGTCAGTTCCCGTTATTTTCTAACTGTATAATTGGATTTCTTTTATTGAATGGAGTATACTTGCTGCAGACAAATTTTTTTAGGCTCATGTGGAACGTTTTGATTTACGGAAATAACCGTTTACCATCGTAAACTATCCAGCTGCATTTAGTAAATAATTTTATTTATACCTTTAAAGGGAATAATTTCGTCATTCTCGTGTACTGTTTTGATATATATTTTCTGCCCTTTTGGCAGAGGGCCTTTTTTTTTTTTAATAAAGTCAATAGATCACGTTGCAATGTGTGGGCTTCGGTTTTATTTCTGTCAATGCTCCAATGGTAAACGAATTTTTACAAAATGTTTATTGAAAGAAAAACAACATACTTCGAGTTATTGTGAAAATTACTTTCAATTGGATTGAGGTCTACTGGAATATATTTTGAAAATAATTACAAACTACAAAGGTTTAAGGATCCATCCTGCTATTTTGAGCAGATAATCCACAACGTCAGCCATTCTTTGCTTTTCTAAACGATTTGTGGAAGCAGGCGCTTACTGAGAACATCAATCAGTAAGTCAATAGCGCGTTGTTTTCAAGTTAGAAGAGCATTTCGTAGGGCACCGAGAACGCTGGGAAACAACCTTAATGAAATCAAGACATTAGTCATAATGAGAGGTCAAGTCACAGTCATTAGTTCGAGTTCCTGGACCCACCGAAATTTGAGAGGGCTGAAGTATATTAATTTCGAGATGAAGAGAATCTCTTTTGGTATCGATTTATGCTCCAGAATCATAAAGATGCTGTAACATCAGAAACGCAACCCATAAAACATTTTGTTGCCCACACGATGAACGCTTCGTTGAAATGCGGGATTAGGTTTCTTAGAAAAGGTAACGGTTTGCTTGATAATGGCAAGAGCGTGCTTGAAGTGAGTGAGAGAAAAACGTCTTTAAATACCCAAGTAATTAGTGATTATTCGACTTACAATAAAGGGAGGAACGCATGCTAAATTTGAAGCACGATTCAACGTTGAGATGAAAAGGATTTTACCCGTTTACACTAAATTTAAATTCAAGCCCACATCGCCGTTTGGTGCTTTTCGCTGGTAATTAAATTTATTCGGATTTAAATATATTTAATAGTTTGAAATGACGGCGCTTGGGTTAGGTTAGAATAGTAGTACAACAAATTATGAAATATATTCAGGAAATGCCAATTACAACAATTGCATTGATTTCTATTGAGGAGGAACTACTGCTTATGTATAACATCTGAACTTCGATCCTGCGCCTCAAACAAAGGGGTTATTTATAAAAACAGGCATAGCATATACATAATGAACAAAAATTTCAAAACAATCCCAAAACCTAGTGACCACAGGGAATTTCTGTGTCTCGTAATTTTATAATTTTATAATAACATTTGATAATTATTTATTAGGGGTTTCTTATTTCTCAAACGGATAAAGGGGAACAACGAAGCTCTGTTATATATAGAAATATAACATTACAGTATCTAGCGTAACAATATAGTGTTTCATACTATGTGGAAAATAAAAAGACAATTTTTACACTTTACTTAAAAATTCTGGAAACTTCATTAATATTAAAATGCGCAGGTAAGTTTTTTCTGGGTTTTTTCCATGAAAAACATTAGAGGAAGGAAGCACGCAATTTGATTAATATTGCCGAGAAAACAAAAAGTGCTCGTAGAAAATTACTCTCTTTTTTTCAATGAACAATTTATCAATTTACAAATACGAGCGTTCTTTTTTTTTTTTTTTTAAACCTTCAAATTATAATATTGCCTTACATAAAACATGAAATCTGCATGTATCTTGCATTGTAAATTCGTTTAATTGCTTCCAAATAAACGTGAATTGTTAATTGGTAAAAGATATTTAAATAAACGCGAATTCTGATGAAGTCGTCTCTTACTTGTCAGATTTATGTATTTCAGTTTCACAATTCACAGGAAAAAAAAACACGCAAGTGTGCGAAACCGCTAACTAAATTGTACGTTTTTATGTAAAAATATGTTTTTTTCGTACACCAAAGAACAATTTTTGCAAAATAATTAGCAACTTCGTTGAAACTTTTTTCGATAATTAAATGTTTGGATTTCAATTAAATTTTTTCGTAAAATTAATTACTTTCAGGGGTAAATTCAATCATTAAACTGCGAAGTGAAGAAAAAGTTATTTTCCGGGCGAAACTTGCTAAATGATGCAAACACATTTTTTGTTAGATCATAAAAACGGATTTCTCCTGCAAGATAATATATAAAACTTTCACAGTTACGTTTAGAAATGAGCCTTGTGTTCATGCTAAAGAGTTTATGAAATTTTAAACTGTTTTCCAATAATTTTATAAGGTACATTTGTAAAAAAGTCCAAAATAAAATCCATATCCCGTACTTGAAAAACAGGTTTTTGGACGTTGTCTTATTCTCCGCAAAAGCAAATTACTAAAAACTAGTTATCTGTTAATATATAATTAGATAAAAGAGTAAATAGGTAAGTTAATATTTTAATACATTTATGTGATGAGTTTTAACAACTTTATTTTATTTCGCGTTGTATTTATTAAATACATTTATGTTGCGTTCAGAAATGTAAATTGCTTTAAAAAAAGCATTTTGTTTATTAATCTGGAACACAAATAATGTAAAACTATAATTTTTAGGCAATGATGGGGCAATGTGATTTGAAGAGAGGCCAGAAAAAGAACCGATTGCCAGTCAGCTTAACAAACACTGGCCACGCAAATTTATCGTTAAGTTCGAGGAGACATTATTTTTTACTATGAATTGTTAATTTTATCTCTTGGATGGTATTTTACAACAAAGAAGGTAACGAAAAATCAAAGGTAACTTAACATGTATGGAAAGCGAATGCTACTGCTGAAAACCTTAAAAGTAAATTAAGCATAGGAGAGAGATCATGGGCGCCTATGTGGGGGACAAAGGGGGATGGAGTTCCCCCCCTAGCCGCTTAAAAAATTTTATCTGCCCGAACCTGCTAATGCATTTAATCTCAAAAGTTTTAGTCATATTTAAAAATAAGGTCCATTTTAGCTCATTATTCATTGTCCAGCAGTTTTTTTTGTAGCGTTTTGCTGTTTTGTATAATCACTAAAATTTTCGACAGCTTTGAGAAGTAGATAATTTTGTGCAGTCCCCCTAGAAGTCTTACGATTGGCGCCCATGAGAGAGAATAAAGGAGAAACGAAAGACACAGTTGTGAAGAGAAACAGTCAACCTAATATATTTAAAAGAACTGTCTAATAGTTGGAAACCAAAATGTTCCATTGGATAGCAAGATGCCATTAAAGACAAAAAAAAAATTTTTTTTTTTTTGCAGATAAATGAAATTCAAAGATTGGTCGAAACAATATGAATAGAGAGATGGATTTATTTTCTTAAAATTACAGAACACTAATGAAATTGTACTAATTGCATTTTACATTTATAAAATGTTCCTATGTAAGAGAATACTGTTAAAGAATACTGACATATAAAGAGTACAGTTGCTAAACAATTTTAATAACATATAAATAGTATAACTGTTAAGCACTTATGATGATATATGTACCAGCTGAACGTATTTAATGTTGGTGCGCATGGAAATGCGGTTTATACGGGGTGACGGAAATTAGCGTATGCTTATACAGAGCCGTACGTCCTCTTACTATAAAAGCAAGGTTGAAACTGTTTATTTTTAAATCGCTGAACAAATGCGGTTCGTATTTTTTCCTGACGTCTTGCTTGTAAAGCACTTTTGGTAAAATTTTAAAAATGTGATGGCAGCATTTTACGATTAAAAACATAGAAATGAATTACGAAAACGTTGGTCCTTTGAATGTTCATTACAACATATGATCCATAAGTTTTGAGTGATAGTGAGATCGCTGTAGGTTCGTACATTGCGAGTGCAAATTCCAGAAAGTAAAATACGCTGCACATTAGTGCGTGTAAGGCTATGCCAGAAGCGTTGAATAGTTTGTTTTCCATATATATTGAACCGCAGTCAAACATTGCAGATGTCCGTCATGGTTTTACATTACCATTTTTGGCCTACTTGGAGGTTGACAAAGGATAGTCGTGGAACATTCTCTGGAGGGATGAAGCACATTTTTAGATCATAA
>QLNU02000851.1:24720-34916 GCA_006491805.2 Dysdera silvatica | reverse complement strand
AAATTCATCTGTAATTTTATCTAGTACATTCAAATAGATGGACCACATTTTTTTTCAGTTTATCCCAGCGAAATAAGGACTACACTGTTAAACATGCCCCAGTGCTTTGTCTTTCTGTCATAGCCTATTTATTGTATGTTGCTGTTATTTATTGGTCAGTTCTATTAATTCTTCGTTTTGCTCATCATTTCTTTCTTATCCTGAGCAACTCATCTTTCATGCTTTTGATTAAGTATTTCACTGTCATCAAATCTAAATCCTGGTATTAAAATTGCTGGAAAGGGAGTATGTTTATTATGAGCTTTACTGCACGAAGAAATAAGATGAAACATTGTTGCACCATTTCAGCTGGATGCCAACATTTTCAGTTCTGTCTTTCGTATCCTTATCAAGCATAACTAAAATCACTTGGAAACTTTTTAAAACCTTGCTGCCCTAACAGGGGTGGATTTAGAAGGCATTCTGCAGTGGGGGGGGGGAATTAATGATGATTTTTGGAAATACCTCATTGGACCTTTACCTTGCATCTTTTCAATGTTAAATTTTCATTCAAGTAGGGGCAATCATTCGCCTCTTAAATCCACCCTGGACCTAAACTAATAAAACGTATGGGAAATAATCATTCAAGGCTCAAGATGGGTTGCTTTAGTTCAATGGCCGGATCCATGATGTCACGGGGTGGGGGCAGTGGTTTTGTGCCTTCACGGGAAAAATTTTAGTTTTGGACTATTAAATAGTTTAGGTAAATGTTGTTATATTACTAGCCTTCCTTTATGCAAACCAAAATATTTAATTTATGGCAATGAACTAAGTTGCACTTTTCTTTAATTATTTATTGGGAATATGGACAAGTATGCTTTATTTGGTGTCCCTAAAAATCCCTCTTATTTTGTTGTTAGAGTTCAGGAGAACCACCCTGTGTTTGTGTGTGTATATATGCACACACACACATATATATACAGTAAAACCTCCAAACAACGGTCACCCTCTGGACTCTGCAGAGGTGGTCTGACCTTCGGAGGTGGCTGTTATTTAGAAGTTCAGTACAAAAGAACAAAATAAATAAAATTAACAATAAAAAATTATAACCATTTCAAATACATTAATCCTCACCTATTTTAATTTATATTAAAAAAATCAGTGATGCGTAATTGTTTTGCTTTTTTTAATGGTAAATGTCTTTTCTAGGAAAGAATATTTGTAGTAGTGGTGGATCCACCGGGGGGGGGGGATTTCCCCCCTTCCAAATCCATATAAATGCAGTGAAAATTGATTATAACAAGCAGGGATGACAACAACCGGCTGCATATAATGGAATTTTCACAAAAAAAGTTTGATTTCCTATTTTTTTTTAAATCGCTCGTTAAATCCAGGGTAAAAAAAAAAACTTGTTTGCTAAAAGCGGTTAAATTGTATTGCGCTTAATCATTATACCAAATAAAATCCATATTTTCCTTATATCTGTAAACTCGCTAAATGCGGGCTCATTATAAGTGGGTCTACTGTATTTTACATTCCCTCCCCAAATTCTTCTCCGGACTCTCCTCTGTTTGTAGTCCTTTCGTATAACTCATCATAATTTTCGTTCAGGGCGAAGTTTTAAATCTCCCGCAAATTTACCAAAACATAAGAATATGTTTTGATCTTAGAATTTTGTGGTAGTTCCATGCTCTCTCCTGCTTCCATTTCATTATCACTTTTTTTCCCTTCCAGCATATTTTCTAACAATTGCTGAAGAGTAGTAAATATAGCATAAACTTCTAAATCTTCGTCCGTGTAAACAAACACGCTAGCTTTCATATTTGTCATTTCTGCTACATCCAACCCATTCCCATCATCATCCCTGCCTATATTTTCGGATTTATCAGATGAGGTAAAATTCTGCGATTAAAACATATTTTAATTACTTTAATTAGAACCAGAATTGTCAAAAAACAATTTTCAGTCGAATGTGGTTGTTTGCACAGATGAAATTGGGATAGTCGGTCATAAATAGTGACACCATATTCACAAAAAAGAGGTGTAAAGCTACAAAATGAAAATGTTTCAGTGGAGTACCTTGAAAGAAAGTACCATCGTGTAAATTTTACTTTACATGGTTTACAATTTAGGTTGAAGACATATTTGAAAAATTTAAACGAAACTTTTTTTTTTCGTAATGTCTACAGGATGGCATTTGTTCAGAATTCGTTGTTTGTAGGTTAGCACTGATGTTAATCCTATGGAATGTGTTCAGTATTATATGTGGCCAGTCTTTGGAGGGTACTGTTTAGAGGTGATTGTTAAAGGAGGTTTTACTGTATATATATACAGGGTGGTTAGTGAAGTCCGTATATACGCCGATAACTGTCGAACGGAGAGAGTTATATGTATGTGAGGTATAGGTATGGTAAAGTGACTATGCGTTATAAGACGAGACTGCGTGCAGCGCCCCTAGTGGAAAAATTTGGAACTTAGAACTGCTATCTCGAAAACTATTCAAGATACGGGGAAAACGGTTAATTATAAAGTTGTTAAACACCAGCTAGTTAGTACGAAATGACTTTTTTTCACCACCTTAATAGGGCAAAAATCGTAATTTAAGAGGTTTTAAAGGTATCCGTCCAGCAACGCCATTGTTGGTCAAAATTCCAAAATTATGTAAAATACGATATAATACGATTTTATTATTTTAGCTTACATATTTGCATGTCATGTGCTTTGTGACGAGATTGTGTATGCAATGAAAGTATCGCCCCTCCCTGAAGCTTCCCCTCTATTCATATCTGTTCGCAGGGAAAGCTGTCACGCAGGGGCCTCCTGTACCCATTAAACTTCCTAAATCATGATTTTTGCCCTATTAATCGGGTAAAAAAATCGTTTTGTACTAACTAATTGGTGCTTAACAACTTTGTAATTGACTTTTTGCCCTTATCTTGAATAGTTTGGAGATAGCAGCTTTAAATTCTGAATTTTTCCGCTAGAGGCGCTGCACGCAGTCTCATCTTGTAGTACATAGTTACTTTACTATACCTACACATCACGTTCATACATATAACTCTTTGTTCAACAGTTATCTGCGTGCATAAGGACTTTACTAACCACCTTGTATATATCCCACAATCCTGTGCTGAGAATACCACCACTCGCCAGAGCACTGCTTCAAAGTAGAGGTCACTCCGTAAGAGGGTGACACAAGTTAGCACAGGAATTTCGGCTGTAGTGACCAAAGTTAAAATCTTCGTTAAACTGTAGGTCCAATTTGCCAACCTGTCTGGCCAACGTGGTAAGTTTCAGGCTGCTGCTTCTGTATTTCTTTGACTGTACATGTGTATGTGTGGTAACAGAGAGGCCTTCATCCTGCAGAGGATTGAAAATGGTTGATATATATATATACCATCACTTTCAATCCACTGCAGCATGGAGGTCTGTTAAAACACATACTCATACTATGATGAAAGAAATATGTCAGAATCGGCCTTAAGCTCATCACGTTGGCCAAAAGTGTTAGCAAACTGGACCTACACTTTAACAAGGATTCCAGACCTTGGACACAACAGCCAAAGTTCTGTGCTAAGGCCGGACTCAGGTTATCCTCCTACATAGTGATTACTACTGAGGTTGCTTCTCTAAAGTGGCACTCTGTCAAGAATCGATATTCATGACAGAGGACAGCTGTGGGACGGTGTGGATATATATATATATATATATATATATATATCGTCGACAACCATTTTCAATCCTCTGCAGGATGGTAGTCTCTCTGTTATCACACGTACATGTAGTACTGTGAAAGAAATACGGAGGAAGCAGCCTTAAGCTTACCATGTTGGCCAGACGGATTGGCGAACTGGACCTACAGTTTAATGAAGAATCTGGACTTCGGTCATCACAGCCAAAGTTCTGCGCTAAGACAGGGTTTGAAATTAGCATGTGCACTGGGCACGTGAAATTTTACCCATGCACATAAATTTTTAATTTGGGTGCAAGCGGTGCACCTATTCAAAACTAAGACTACTTAAGTTTATTTTTCAAGAATAGTGACCAGTGGACTGATTTTATATACTTTTCTCAACGTGTCTTTGATTTTTTACAAATGATGATCAATTATTTTCAAGTTGCATTTTTTTTTTAGCTTACATGCTTAAATATATTGCTACACTTATATATTACTTGTTTTTAATGTTGAGGTTCTTTCTATTCTGTAAGTTACTTGTACACTAACTAGTGTTAGTAAGTTTGGTGTGCTAATGATAAACCATTATGACTCGGGTGCATGAATGCCTGAAGTTCTACCAGACACTGGGTGCACCTGATTTAAAAAGTTAATTTCGACCCCTGTACTAAGACACTGCCTCCTAAATTTATCCTCTAAATTCAGGAGGCAGTGGCTAAAATGGGACTCGTTGTGTCATCTCCCCTATGGAGTGACTGCTACTGATAATGCTTTTCAGCTGCGATTGGTCGTGTGCCAATATTCTTGGCAGAGAACAGCTGTGGAACATTATATATATAAATATAAATAAAAATAAAATATTTTATATAAACATATTGAAACATATCTTTGATGTGCATTTTCATTCATAATTAAGTTTAGTTTAACAGTACTATTTCTTTCGTGCTAGGTTTGCCTTTGCCTTATAATAGTAAAAATGCTGCAACCTCTAGCCCACAGATAACACCTGGACCATCTCGTAAGTCTATATACAAGTAAATATTTTTATGGGTGCTTAAATTTACACTGTTATATTAAATTTATAAAATATGGTAAGAATGCAGATTGTCTACCACCTTGGCGATTATTATTAACATTGCCAAAACGGATGCCAATTAACCACCCTGGTCCCATTCTGGCGACAGCTCTGTTGAAGTCCATTATCTTCAATATTCAGATTTATTAGTAATGAAATTTTCTGGGACATTTTTAAATACAGGGTTATTAAAGTTCTTAAATAACACCAGCTCTCTGATAAGACCCAAAATCATGGGGTCATAGGTCTGTGTATAAGAACCTCCTGTAATTTTATCTGATCTTGCCTGATATATACAATCCAATTACATAGGTGAATTTGATATTGGCTGGATCACTAGTTGCTATTATTGTCAAATATGATATAAAATAACTGTTTTGGCGGTCAAAAACAAACAAACTGTAAACATGTAAAAGAATAGTAAACCTTTTTCCCTAGTCATTTGTTTCCAATGCTTGCTCCACATCTGCTGTTTCGAAATGTTTTTTGTTAACTACTTTTTCAAACAACTTCCGATTTTTTTTTTTTAATGGCTTCTGTTTTCCATTGTTTTTTAACTTCCTCTTTTCAAACAGCTAGCTTTTCGCACAAATTGCTGCTCTTAAAGCTGTTTTTCCCCGATCTTGTTTTTTTTTAACCAGAGCAAAAATTCTTTTAAATTTATTGTAGAAGATTTTAGGTTCTAACTCATTATAATTTTCGCTTCTAGAACTTAGTAAATCATTTTAAGTTAGTATTATTTCTCTAAGAGTATTTGTTCATTTCATATGTAGATTTTTAATATGCACTTCTAAAAAATATAGTGCTCATTAGTTTGTATTAAATTATCTTTATAAATTTAAATTGAACATTTGGTAGTTATTGCGATTTTGACGTTAATAGTAAATTGTGTGTAGAGAAACATAGAATGGAGTGCACATTTGTCATTTTTGCAAGAATTTGAAGGTGTACTTTAAATGGCTTGCATTTAAATGTTGCTATGAAAACATGTAACATTTATAATAATAGTTTTTGGAATATTAGTATGTTACAACTGTCATCATAATTTGCTTTGTTTGTATAGCTTTGTAATGTATTTGTAAATTGCTATGTTAACCCATTTCCATATCTTTCTTTCTGTATGCATGTGCGTGTGTGTGTGCGTGCATTTTATGTTTAAAATTAACTAGATTCCTTTTAATAATATCTTACATTAAGCAGAAAGCATGGCCTTTTTATTCTAGAGCCTCCTTCTGCTCGTTCCTCCCGGAATCCCTCTCCTATATCAACACAGCGTTATGACTACATGGAAGGGCAATTCTCTAATAAACCTAGTAGGTCTTTTGAAGCATTTAGCATTATATAATAAAAAAAAAAGTACTTTTTTGAGATATTAACAAATTTTTGGAGGAACCTATTTAATATATCACTAAATTATATTCATTCTTTGTATTTATATTACGCATGAGGAATGAAAGTTATTTGCTTGCATGTCTCCACATTCTTTTAATCGTATGTATATTTTTATTAATGTTTTTGTCTCAAAAATAACATTCGTAAACATGTATAGTTTTAGGAAAAAGAAATACAACTTACAAATTTTTGCAGGTCCATCTAATTCTTCTAGTAATTTACAAAATACAAGTACTAGCAGTCCATTTAGCCAAAGTATATCTCAGTACCCAGCTGGATATGGTTCTTCAGTTAATACAAATTCCAATTTTCCAATAACTGGCCACTTAGCACCTCTCCAATCGCCAGCTCAACAGTTTCCAAATGTTTCCCCAGGATTGTTGCAAAATATTTCTTCTGCTGCACCTGTACCCTCTCCTGCAAGGCCTAAGTATCCACAAGGAGTATGTAAAGAATTTTAATTTTTCTGATGCATTTTTTGATTTGATATTGGTTTTTATAAATTATATTGCTTTATACTGTTGTTTTATCATTATGCATTTCCTGTTAAATAATAGGTCTCTATGATCTAGTGGCTATTGTCAGTGGCGTAGCTAGATATTTTGCCCCCTGGGGCGAGTGACTGTCATTGCTGTCCCCCCCCCCGCAATGGGGTAACAAAAGACAAATTTTGTTTAATAATTAATTTAGGCTAATTGCCACCCCCCGAATTGTAGCACAAGGAATGATGCTAAATAGAAACAAATCTAGTAGATAAATAAAACAATACTCTTGCAGTTAACACATCAACTGCCCATCGTGTGAGGTTGTGTTGATGGTTAGTGCCCTGACATAGATTAAAAAAAAAAAATATGCTGACTTATTATAAGAAATATAATTTAAAAGTGGTAACAAAATATGATTATGTGTATTACACTGATTGCAAAGCATTATGTAAACCTTTAATTGTAGAATTTTATGACTACAGGCTAGCGCGTGATTGGCACTAGAGGTAAAATTCTTACCTCTAGTACTAGTTACCCGCTGTCGCTTGGCATGTAAAAATGAATTAAAAAAAGAAAAATAAATAAAAATATGCAATATTGTTATATGAGACAGTGTCACAGACAAAGTATATATATTACAAATGAATTTATTATAAAACTAAAATCACTCGGGTACTCATCCAATAGCTCAGCCATCAAATTTGCAATTTCATCAGCCGTTAGAGGCTTATTATTTTGCACTTTTCTTTTGACATGAAGGCCTTGCAGAACTATCGTCTGTACAACTCACGTTACAAGATTTTTTTAATAAGTAATAAAGTAATAAATTTGAAACCACAAATATTTACTAGTTTCTGACCTTCACTCCATGCCAATACTAGCAAATATACCCAGAATGTAATGCCGATTGAACTGGATAATAAATAAACATTGAGGCTTGGCTTTTCCCATGTTAGCGCACAGTGTTAGCGCAGGAGTGGCTCCTGAGACATTACCCCCCACCTCACGCCAGTGCGTGATTGGCTCTTCAACGATAACATCACCTCATGTTCTGGCACGAGATCGGCCATCAACGTATTAAAAATTAAAATAATTCAATGTCGTGACAGCTGTTTCAGTAGCCTCATACTACTTTTTTCAAACGAAATGCACTTATGAACTAAACAAACTGTTGATTGGTAATGCCGATCACAGTTGCTGCTGTACGAGTTACAGACAATGCTTCAGAGAAAAATAACCGTTTTTTTTTTGGATAGGAAAAACGTCTCTGGGTACAACGCAGGTCCACGGGACAGGGAAATGGTCAGGAAAAGAGTCAAAATTAAACTGTGAAGGATCTTAAATGCGGTTAATGGGGGAACAGTTTTTTTTATAGCATTTCGGAAAAATACCTTTCACTCGGATCATTGATAGCTCCATTGCCTATTTGAAGTATGTGGAAAGCTTCGAAAAAATAAAGGTCCTATGGAAAGTGAACTCGTTCAATGCTTCGGGCATTATGGAAGGAGAAATGGTGGCTTTGATCCCAACAGTGTTGGACGATAGAAGATTTAAGTAATTCTTGTTTGCGTACATAATTTTCATGTTCTTCGACCCAAAACCGCAGCGCCCTTCATGTCTGGCCCACGTAACATTTTTTGCAGTCTTGACAATAAATCTTGTAAATACCGGAGTTGTTAAAATTTGGAATGGGAGCTTTCAGTTGGGAAATTCCAATTTTGTTGATGGAGATGAAGACAACCCAGAAATTGAAAGTTCATAGGATGGGCCGATCTTGGATGCTACCCCAGATACAAATGGGATGCACACTGTCTCTTTTTTTTTTTTACAAGGTGTCTGGCGAAAGCATCAAAGGCTGTAAGATACATGTATTTTTAAGTTCGTTGACCTCATGGTCGATAACAGAAGTGATGAATCCACGATGAATGGCAACTCTTTTAGGTGAACGATTTCTTTATTGAGTGATTCCTTTGACAGTGAAAGGGTGAGAGCTCTAGAAAAATGATACATGGGCCAGACATAAAGGCTTTCAATTTCTGGGTTGTCTTCATCTCCATCAACAAAATTGGAATTTCCCAACTGAAAGCTCCCATTCCGGATTTTAACAACTCCGCGGTATTTACAAGATTAATCGTCAAGACTGCGAAAAATGCTATGTGGGCCAGACACAAAACGCACTGTGGTTTTGGGTCAAAGAACACAAAAATCGATTTAGGCAAACAAGATTTACTTAAATCTTCTATTGCCCAGCACTGTTGAAATTAAAACCATCGTTTCTCCTTCTATATTGCACAAATCATTGAATGCATTTACTTTCTGTTGGGCCTTAATTTTTTTGAAGCTTTCCACATACTTCAAATGGGCAATGGAGCTATCAACGATCCTAGTGAAAGCATATTTTTCCCAGAATGCTACAAAAAACTGTTCCCCCATTAACCGTATTTAAAATCCTCATCAGTTTAATTATGATTGCTTTTCTGAAAATTTCCGCCGTCTCGTGGATCGGCGTTGTATCCAGAGATGTTTCTCCAATACAAAAACACCCACCGGTCATTTTTCTTCAAAGCATTGTTTGTAGCTTGTATAGCGGCAACCGTGACCGACATTACCAATCAACAGTTTGTTTGGTTTGTAAATGTATTTCGTTTGAAAAAAGTAGCACGAGGCTACTGAAGCAGCTGTCACAAGATTAAATTATTTAATTTTTAACTGCAACAGTATTGTATGTTATCTATTATTTTTGCACAGTGTATCACGTCAATCGCAAAGGAAGACAACTATTAAATAATACTATGTATAAAAACTCTAACTTAGAATGAGAGATATATCTGCATGGTCTATAAAAAAATTCTTCTGTTAATTATGAGACTTTAGTGATTGTAATTTTTGAAGTAATGTAATGAAATGTAAGATTTAGACTTTAAAAATTATGGGCTTTAGATGTATGCAGATAAAAATATTTGTGCTCCACCAATAATGAGAGCACACAAATTTTAGAATTTTATAATGGAAGCACTTTTTATTTCATTATGGTCATTATGTACAGAAACCATAAAAACCGTGAAACTATATTTTTAGGCTGAACAATGATTGAGAAATAGCACTTTTAAATCCAATGAGAATTAAAAAAAAAAAAGAGGAACTGTAAATGGACTTTTAATCATAAATGTCCAATGTGCCTGCTATCACTTGCAATTGCAGATTGCGCATGAAAAATTATTAACATTATGGAGTGGAAGTATGTAGCATATTACATGGAATGTGCATGCAGTGGTGAAATAAATGGCAGGGTTTGTATTCCCTACAATACTGCCAGAGTTCCTTCGTTTGCTACAATATGATGTAAATGAGTGATTCAAGTTTTATTTTATCTTTCTTGATCCTTGTACTTTTTTTTTTGTAAATTCTCATTCAATTTAAATAAGCTATTTCTCAATCATATTTCATCATGCTTCCAGAAAAAAAAAATACTAAATGGTTTTTATGGTTTCTGCACATGCTGACCACAATGAGATGGAAAAACAAAGTGTTCCCATTGGAAGTTTTCAAAATGCATGCTATCTAACAATGATAATACAAGTCCCTTTAC
>QLNU02000851.1:9349-24620 GCA_006491805.2 Dysdera silvatica | reverse complement strand
CATCTAGTTTGAGGACGTTTTCTAGGTCTTCGGTGGTCTCTTGGAATCCAGTTCAGAATTTCTGTTGTCCATCGTTGATCAGTTCTTCTTGCAATATGCCCAGCCCATCGCCATTTCAGCCCTTTTACTTTAACAATGATGTCCTCTACTCTAGTTTGCTCTCTCACCCAAGTGTTTCTTTTTCGATCTCTCCTAGTTATTCCAAGCATGCACCTCTCCATGCTCCTTTGCGTTGTCTGTAACTTTCGTATTGCTCCAACTGTTAGACTCCATGTCTCTGATCCATAAGAGAGGACTGGCAATACACACTGGTTGAAGACCTTTCTTTTTAGACACAAAGGCAATTTCCCCTTCAGGATAAAACTGTTTCTTCCAAATGCACTCCAGCCAAGTTTAATACGTCTGTTGAGTTCTTTCATAATGTTGCCATCCATTGAAATCAGCTGGCCAAGGTAAATATATGAATCAGCAATTTCTAGCTCAATGTTGTCAACTTGTATTTTTGTTTCCTCTACGAAATTATTGAACATGATCTTAGTTTTTTGTAGGTTCATCTTGAGTCCAACTTCTTTACTTCTAGTTGAGAGCTCCTGTACCATGTCTTGGAGTTCTGATGGGTTCGTTGAAAAAATAACAATGTCATCAGCAAACCGCAGATGATTTAAATATTCACCATTTATTTTTATTCCCTTGTTATTCCAATTTATCAGCTGAAAAATCATCTGTAAAGCTGAAGTAAAAAGTTTTGGAGAAATGGTATCTCCCTGCCTCACACCTTTACCAATTTTGATAGTTTTGGTATCTTTATGTAACCGAAATTTTGCACTTGCATTTTTATACACACGTTTCACCATGTCAATGTACACATCCTCAATGTCTGTTGATCTTAAAGAGTTGATGACTGCTGATGTTTTAATAGAGTCAAAGGCCTTCTCATAGTCAATAAATGCAACACACAATGGAAGTTCATATTCATGTGTTCTTTCAATTAATTCTCTTAATACTTGAATATGGTCCACTGTACTGAATCCACTTCGAAATCCAGCTTGTTCTCTTGGTTGAGCTGCATCTAATTTTTTCTGCAGGCGATGTGTTAGCACTTTTGTGAAGATTTTATAAATAGCAGGTAACAAGCTAATTGGTCGGTAATTTTTCAAATCCTCTTTATCACCTTTTTTATGCAAAAGAATTACTGTTGCAGAATCCCATTGGTTTGGTATGTTACCGCTGTTAAGACATTTGGTAAAGAATTTTGCAAGTATGTCTTCTACATATTCTCCAGCTTCTTTTAGGATATCTAATGTAATACCATCATCACCAGGGGCTCTTCCTTTCTTCATACTTTTTATTGCAAATGAAACTTCTTCTTTTAAGATTTTAGGAGCTGTTCCTTCGACTATTTCAATGTCTTCGTTTAATCCACTGTTACTTTCGTATAGATTTTTGTAGAATTCTTCAACTCTTCTAAGTATTTCTTCCCTATTTCTTGTTACGGTGCCATCCTCTCCTTTTAATGCAATGATGTGTTTCTTCCCAACAGATAAACTTCCTTTAACAACCCTAAGGCTCTTGTTATTTTCAATGGCTTTCCTTACTAGCTCACAGTTGAATTTTCTTATGTCTTCTTTCATGCTTTTGCGCAGAGTTTTACAAAGTTCTATGTACTCAATCCTGGAACTGGTATTTTGATTGTCCACCTTCATATCTCTTCGCCTTTTCATGAGCTGTTTCGTCTTCTCAGATAATTTGCTATTGTGCTTTTTACAGGTTACACCACCAATTTCCCCAGCAGTTTCAACTATTGTCTTAACAATGTTTTCATTTGCTTCTGAGATATCTTTGGATATATTTGGATATATATTTGGGTGTTTCCATGTCCATTTTCTTTGCGGTTTCTTCTTAAAAAATGAATTCATGATGCTAAGGTTTTCAGCTTCTGCAAATTCGATGAGTTGATCGCCACGTTCATTCCTTTCCCCATATCCGTATTTACCAACCGATGTCTCTCCTTGTTCCTGTTGTCCAATTCTTGCATTGAAATCCCCCATGATGAGCTTGATATGTTGTTTCCCTTTGGTGTGTAACTCTTTGATTTCTTCATAAAATTCTTCAACCTCTTCGTCGGTATGGCTTGATGTTGGTGCATATACCTGTACTATCTGAAGTTGGTATCGCTGGGTTAGTTGAACAACGAGCCTCGCTGCTCGATCTGATGTACTTTCAACTTCCAGAAGACAGTCTTTAATTCTTTTGTTGATTAAGAAGCCAACACCACTTGTTCTTCCAGTTTCCGTTCCTCTATAATAAAACAAATGTCCACTTTTAAGTTCCACCAACTCTTCACCTTTTCTTCTAACTTCACTGAGTCCTACAATGTCCCATTTGATCTTGTCTAGTTCCTCTTCCAATTCCTGAAGTTTTGCTTCAGAAGCAAGGGATCGTCCATTAAACGTAGCCAAGGTCAATAACAAACGGCAGCCTGGGCCATTCCAGTGATTCTTAGCACCCCCTGCTTTCATGCCACACTGACCGCTGCCTTGATCAGGAGCACTCCAGCACCTGGAGACTAGGGGCCATGGTTTCTGGTGTGTCAACATAATGGAGGAATTAGCCATAATTTCACCACGCTGGCTAGACGGGTTGGTGAATTAGCCCTCCCCTTCCGCCTTTCTATCCGTGCAGCAAATATTAATTTGCCACATAAATAGAAAGCTCAGCCTGCACCACTTGAAGGCGGGGTAGGACACTAGGTTACTGGCCTGGCCGGTTCCACACATCGTCACATACGTTCAGCGTGTGGGTCTCCTTCCAGTTAGATACCAGCAACCCTTTTGCAGGCCATATATATATAAATTAAAGTTTCTATAAAAAATTTATTAAGCATAATAAATTTTGTCCCCCAAACTGAAATGATACGCTTATATAACCATTCTAATTATATCAAACATTACTGTGGGCATAATCGAGGTGGTACATAAATCAAGGGATGCCACCCATTTCCTTCTGTTAAGCAAATTCAGGTTGTTCAATACAGGTTTTTCTCTACAAAGCTAATATAAAAGATAAAAATATATTACCGGTAGAAGGCACCGAAGTCATAACAGGCACTGTTTTGGGATCACCAGGTTGCCAAAGCGAACGTTGAGCTGAAATTCCTGTTGCACTACAATATCCCGAATTTGGTATTTTTGCAAGCAGTTCAGAATTTTCTGTAGGAGGATGCACACGAAGTTGTGATGATATTGGTGAAGGTATAGGAGCTTGCAATTCAGAATGACTTGAAGATAATCCATTCATAGTAATGTTTGAAACTTGTGAAGGGTTTTTATTTTCATGAGTTACTGAACTAGAATAAAGTCCATTTTGCAAATATGGTGTACCTTGTTGCTTTGGAATCTGTGGAGCAAACAATGGATTTGAAAGTACATTCCCACTATTAGCTGCAGCATTAAATGGAGAACCTGTCATCTCAGATCCATAATTATTGCCAAGTGACACATTTGGACTGCTCTGATTTTTATAAATTTGGCCTGGACTGGGTACAGGAGTATTTAAATATTGGCCTGGATATGGCATAAGAGATTGTGGCACAGAACCAATATTTGGCGTAACTGGAGCATTGGGAGAAAATCTGGAAGGTGAATTCGACATAGTATGAAGCTGACTCATATTCTGACTGAAGGCGTTTTGATTTTCAGGACCCGTAGATAATTTGCCTGGACTTCGAATAGAATGTGACGTAACACCTGTAAAACAAATATATTTTTAGGTCAAGATCGAACATTATAAGCAAAATTAACTTTTTGCCTTTGTGTTCAAAAAATGCCTATTTAAATGTGTATATACACTTTGAGCTTATATATAATCCATCAAGCATTTTTATTTTAGCATTTAAAAATTCTTTAATAATCAAGCTCGCTAAATCTTTAAACTATGTGCTCCGGCCATTTTTATAACATAAGGAAATTACAAGGCCATTTTTATAATACAAGGTAATTACAATGCCATTTTTATAAATTTGTGACAACTATGAAATGACAAATTTGTGATTTACGGTGCAAGGACAGCTAAGGTCATGTTACACCAGGATTTAGTTTTCTGAGAAATCTAAACGTATTGCCTACAGAATCAAAGCCCAGACTATGATAGGTAGAAAAATAACATACATACTTTACCATTGAAATCTACCACTAGATAAATAACATGGTATATGAACATGTTACCCTTATGCCACAGTAAGACTAAATGTGTTACAAATTGATTTCTCATATAAAATAAAAATGAATATTTTTTGATTATATAGACTTGAAGATTATTAACAATTAATTCTTAACGTTTGTACAGGACAGTAATTTTTGATGAAACTTGTAAGTGTAGTGTTTTAAGCCAAACTCAATTTATTGATTGTAATATACAAAGAAAGCTTAAAGTCTGTTAAAAATTTAAAAATTCGTAAAAAAAAAAGTACCTTATTGGAATGCAGTTTACATGATACATGTCAGGATGCAGGTTTTTTTTTTTATAGGGAAAAAAATATAGTTTAAAACTCTCAAATACATGAAGCATTAGGCATTCAAAAGATAATGAAAATGATTACCATATGTTCAACATGTGCATTACACCAAGTTTTTAAAGTAACCTCTATCACAAGGTAGGACACAATTCGAGCAAGTGACAACACCCATGACTGAGAAGTGCAGCACATTCAGATGGATGGAACTCACCTCCAGACTCTGAGTAATCGTAATCAACTGATAATGTAACATAATCACTTGTTTATATTATATAACCATTTTATTAATAAATGTAATCGATTATAATGATTACATTTTCTCGTAATCACATCTGTAGTCGTATATTTTGAAGTAGCTGTAATCTGCAATATAACCATAATCACATTTTTAAATTTCATTTAATCATAATCATAGCCATTCTTTTGAAATTCTTGGGTAATCGTAATCATAGTTGCTATGATTATAATCGACATGATTATTTCTTATTGCATGCAAGTAGCCATGATTATAATCTAATCATACTTGTAAACGTGTTTTTTGTGTAGTCATAATCAAAAAATGAAAATCAACTGTAACTGTAATCAAAATCATAATCTAAATTTTGATATTTAGGTAATTGTAATCATAATCACAATCCTACTATAGTAATCATAATCATAAACTGATTGTAATCGTTCAAGTCTGCTTACCTCACTCTGAATGGAATCCTTCAGTTCTGACAACGTTAAAAGGCCTGACTGATAAGAAAACTAAGTCACCCCCAAACTGAAAAAAAAAAAAAAAAAAGGAAAGGTGTCCAACCTGGAAACCCAGGAAGCTACAAGATCTTGCAGTGCCTACTGATACTTCACCAAAGACATGGATCAGAAATGTCTTAACTGAAATTACAATGTCAGCTGGTGCTCTAGCCTGTAAAAAATATTACTTTATAGTAATATTTCATTATCACAAATACATGGTTTGCTCAGCATTTATGCAGGATGCAGCACCAGAGCGCACAATTCACATTATTTAAGTGAGTCATCACTCGCCTGAATTGTATTACACCTTGTGATAGAAGTAATTTTGAATACTTATGAATGTAATACAACAAACTGAACAAAATGGTCTTTCAAATGTCTGAAGTGTTCCCAATCCATTAGTTTTGAGCTAAAGTTTGTTTTTTCCTGTAAAAAAATCTCATCCCCCTGACAATACTTACTTTGCATAAACCACATTTCAATACACTGAATTTAATTTTTTATGAATTTTTAAAAACTATAGACTTTTAGCTGACCCTGTATATAGTAATATTTAGTAAATTAACAATTTGTTAGAAATCGTAGCAACTTATGCATTATAATAAATTTAATTATATTATTATTATTATAAAAATATTATTCAAAAAGGTAATATGAATTGTATATTTATGAGGGATATGACGGGGCGAGAAACTGAGAAGGAATTAAAGGGAATAAAGGAAAATAAAGCAGAGGGATATGATCAAATCAAACTAAGTTATAAAGAAATGTGCAAGTGAATTGATTTCTCCATTAGAAATACTATTTAATAATATAATCAAGACATTAGAATTTCAAACTAATATGAAAATTGTGAAAGTGATATGGATATATATAAAAAGGAAATAAAGAAATAACTATAGGCCTGTATCTGTCCTCCCAATTGTTGTAAAAATCTTTGAAAAAATTATATTCAACGTACTAACTGAATTTTTTGACAAAAATCAGATTATATATCCTAATCAATATGGATTTAGAGAAGGAATGTCAACAGAGGATGTACAAATAAATAGTATCAATAAAATTCAAAATAAAATAGAAAATAGGGACAATGTAATGGGAATCAGTGGAAGTACAGAACGTGTCCCACAGTGCTTTTTTTCTCTAGAAAAGAGTCAAAAAGTCACTATGTGGGCTTGTGACGTCCCAACTGATGTCATATAATTTCTTTGGGCAGTATTTTTTTCGTTATAGCGATTGGAATTACATGTGAAAGTTTGACTTTTTGTGGAATTGCAATTGAAAAGGGGGAAAAAAAGTGTGATGGAGTTGGTTACAAATGAAGGCATAATAGTGTGGGAGTATGAGTGGCCGGTTTACAAAGAGAAAATGAGATTGTGTGCTAGGACTAATGTGGATGATGATGTAGTAAAAGAGGTAAAATTATTTCTGTCATTTGTAAGTGCCATAAAAACAACGTTCCCGCCAAAGGAATAAAGGTTAGTACCTGCATTTTTTCAAGTTCACTGAATTGAGGAAAGGGAGGAAGAGGAGAGGGGAAAGGGTAGAGGAGGTGGTGAGGGGAAGGGGAGGAGGAAGAGAAGGGAAGAGGGGAAAGGGGAGAAGGGAAGGAGGCGGGGCCTTGTAACATGATGTACACAACATGGCGGCAAGTCGCCACAGGCACTACTGCAGAACACGTAACCCATTCAATTCTAGTCTGTGTTTCCAAAAGTGGCAATTGGTACTAGCAACACTAGTCACAGCCGCCATGTTGTTTACATCATTCTGGTCTGCCTTTTTCCTCCTCCCAATTCTAAAAAAATAAAACATGAGTACTTATTCCGTGGGATCGGATGTTTCGGGTATTGGCAAAGTCACTAGCCGCCATGTTGTTTACGGTGTTTTTGGTAATACTTCTCCTTCCCTTGCATACTTTACATCAATCCCCCTCCTTCCCTCGAATACTTTTCATCAATCCTCCTCCTCCTCCTTCTCCCATAATAAACATTACTCTGCTTCCTCCTCTTCCCTCCTCCCTACTTTTCGGGAATCCACCCGTCCCATAATATCCATGAACCATCCCCCCTCCCACCCAACTTTTCGTTAATTTTCTTCCTCTTCCCCTCCCATTCTTTTAGTGCATTCAGATCCTCCTCCTCACCTCTTTCCATTATTCCACCTCCTCCTCCAAACCTAAAAAACCCGACCAAGTTTCCTACACTATTGAAAATCATCTTCAACACTACATCCGGTACATGGAATCACCATTACCTTAACCTTCGGGCACTCATACTCACAGGCAATGAAACCCTTTTTTCATGGCCCACTCAATCTATAAAAAAGATCATAATCCATAAAAAATGAAAACATTCAGATGCTCACTAGGAGCGTGAAGGAAAAAAATGACTTCTCGTATCAGATCATGCGGGATTACATACACCCACGTGAACGCATGGAACCTCCCATCACAACGCTATCTAGCGCAATTTCCTACGACATCAAGGGGAAAGATGAAGTAGGTTGTATGTTCTGCAGTGTCACCATCGGCACATTGTTGCCCGGCATGTTGGAAACACTTTCCACTAAAAACCACTGCTGAACATGTTCTGTACTAGCGCCTGGGAATCTTCTTTGACCTTAGTAAAGCATTTAATGTTATAGAGCCTTACTACTACATAAATTAGAAAAATATGGAATAAGAGGAGATACATTAAAATTACTAAAAAGCTACTTAACGTATAGACAACGAATAGTTAAAATTGGAAAAAAAATTTCAGAGAAGATGTAGGACAACTCCAGAAAAAAAGTGCCACAGGTTATCACACACACATACTTGGACCCTTATTATTTATATCAATGATATAATTGAAATTAAGAAATAATTTGCAAATGATATAGGATTAATTTTTAGTGAAAATATGTTAAATGACTTATTTAATGTGAGAAAAACAAAACTTAAAATCTAGAAAATTGGTTTAATTTGAATAAATTGATAGTTAATATAAAAAAAAATACATATTTCACAATAAGAATAAAGAAATTGATATGACAGCAAATATTCTTTTACTAAATAATAAGAAAATCAATCGAACTCAAAATTTTTGGGAGTAGATGTTAACAGAAACTTTGAATTGGAACCCATCAAATATATGTAAAAAAAATATGCAAAATAAATCAGAAGGAGAAACTGTAATGGCAAGAATAAATAATTTAATCCCTTATATAAAAATCAACTTAACATTATTCACTAATTTATAGTCACTTAAATTATGGAAATAGTGTGCGAGGATATATTAATAAAGAACAAGACAAATTTAAATCAATTATAAACAGTTTTAAAAACATTAGGTAAATTTACAAATAAATCATTACATGAAATAAAAATTGAAAATAATATAATGAATATGAAGGAAATACATAAATTTAAAATACTGAACATGATCTATGCAAGAATAAAATTAAAGGTCATTTCATGAAAATGTAAATCTCAGTGACAAAAAATAAAATTAAAAAAAACTTTCCTACAACCTGTTATTTTATTTTATATATATTGTAGTATGAGAATCTAGCAACAATTTGGAAACCATTTGAATCTGGCAACAATTGGCACATGGTTGTGAAGTAAGCCAAACTGAAGATTAAATGTAATGCAGAAAAGTTTGCTATTTATGTAGATATATATTTTCTGAAGAAATATTTATTTTCTTTCGAACGTTTCACCATCTAATCACGCCATACCATCGGCGTTGGTATCACTACGCCAATAAACGTTGATGGATTGACATTGTTGTTTGATTTAATCTGCGTAGTGTTCGATTTATATAAAATAAATACATATGCTGCAACGTGCATTTCGATCAATTTAATACCAGTCTCTTTGCAATTTGGTTTAAATAGTAGTCCATGTACTACACCATTCTGCGAAATAACTGGCAACAATATATATACGTTCGTAAAGAGATTATATATTGTCCTTCGTAGCTCAGTGGGTAGAGCCTCCGCCCGGCAAGTGGAAGGTCGTGGGTTCAGGTCCCACCGAAGGCAGAAATATTTATTTTCTTTCGAACGTTTCACCATCTAATCACGCCATACCATCGGCGTTGGTATCACTACGCCAATAAACGTTGATTGATTGACATAGTTATTTATGTAAATGTTATAAAAAATTTGCCTGAAGCTTGATTAATTTGACATATTAGACCTTTAGCTAATTTATTTATTTGCTACTTCTGGAAAATATCATAGGTATATTATCGGTTATTGTTGTTTATTGTTTACCTTTTTTGTGTTACGTTGGTCACAAAAATTAACATTTTCTTTATAAACACATAAATTTTGTTACTTAGAAGCTATATCTTTTAAATCTCTTTACTTTTAGTTTCTGCTCTATTTAGAACACTTTCAAGATCTATTTTATCATTAATTTAGCTCATGTGGCTGTGACCAACGTACCAATTTTTGCGTGACCAACGTAACAAAATAACACATGTTACATTAATCACATTTGTTCTTATTTTATTTAAAACTTTTTAATTATTAACACTTGGATGATGGTTACAACTGAAAGTAGGTAACAGTCTGTTTCTCAAAACGTTTATATAACTAAAAATATTAAAAAAAAAAAAAAATATTATTCAAAGGTAACAAAATGGTGCCAACAACTGCTGCATAACGAAAACATGCTAAACAGACTGAAAAACAAATATTTCGAGAAAAGAAAAAAGAAAAAAATCATATGAAACAACAGATTGAAAAAAGAAAGTGGCATAAAGTGGAAAAATGAAAATGAAGAATCAAAAGTTAGAATGTGTGAAATGTGTTCAAAGAAAAAAAAAATGGATTCATCATCTTTATGTCCAATCCTCAGAGTTTTGGAAAAGCTTTGAAAGATGTAGAGCGCCTTTACCTCAGAATCCAAGGAAAAAAAAATGCTAAAATGGCTATAGGATTGGGTCTTTCACTTACGAATAAATCATGAAGTCTGTTTCTACCCCTATTGTGAAAACACTGGGTGTTTTTATCCAAGCATACAAATGGAAAGATTCTAATACTAAAGGCATAAATAATTTGCTATCACTAATTGTTTATGACATATATTCTTCTAATTGCATGAAACAAATGTGAGAAATATTTATCACTGTTTGACAAAGTAATTCTTCGAGAAGCAACAGCTAAGTCTGAGACAATGTGAGATGGAAAAAATTTGAAACAAAAAGTTTTAATAAATTTAATTCATTATCAGAAGAATTATCAAAACAAATTCCAAAAGTTTCTGAACGTATTTATAATATTGCACGGCAAGCAAGGGAATTAAAAAAGCAAAAAGATAATTTACAACCAAATGAGATATTACTTCAAACTGATTTTGCCCAAAATTATCAGATCAAGCATCGAAATGAGATCATGGTAACTCATTGGAAAGCTGATCATGATCCAACTGTCATGATCTATACTGGTGTTGTCTACTGTAGGCAATAGTGATAATTTATTAAAGCAAATATATGGAATAATTTCAGATACAAAATAGCATAAGTTTTTTGAAGTTAAGGTTTTGCTTAACTTAATCGCTAATTTTCAGATATCGTTCATCATTGCAGTTAAAAAGGTAATTAATTAGAGTGATGGAGTTGCAGCACATTTTAAAAATCATTACTCCAATTGCTTCCATGTCCTCTTTGAACGCCTGTGAATAGAATTTTGGGGAGTCTTACCATGGAAAAGGACCTCATGATGAAGTTGGGGCCGTCCTCAAATACCATGTATGGGATAAAAGTGTTACGAGGACAGATCATAGCTAAGAATGAATATGATTTTTTTTTTTTACTGAAGGATCATTCCACATTATTTCAACGAGGTCATGTCACACCCTCTGACTCGGATTTTGATGAAACTTCATGTACACACTTCCCTTATGGTTGAAAGAAACCCCTAAAATTTTTCCCCCTCTATCTCACACAGTTTTAATTTTATAGCAGTTCGGAGTTTCGTTAAACCTGCGTTGTTTGTCCCGCTTCAAACCATCGGCACAAGATATCCTTGTGTACATTTTATTTTTTTTCTCCATAACCAATAATCAGATCTTTTTGAAATTTTACACAGAGCTGAATAAAATTATGAAGATTTCAGGAAAAAATACACTAACATCACAAAAGATGATTATAAATGCTTAAAAAAAATTATAAATGTACTTGAAGCTTTGTTTTTTTGGTAGGAAAACTAGGTTTAGAAGACTTGAAGTTTCAGAGTGAGGGCATGATGCAACCAAAAGTTTTTGATGTTGAAAATTAGTGCGAAGATGTGCTCTTTCCCAACAAAGAATGAAATTCATGGGGTTTTTTTTTATTCCTTGTAACGAAAATTTTATGTTTTTTGGACTTTGTGGGGAAAAAATGGATACTAGGTATCCCATTTTGTACAACTTTCCCACAATCCACAACTGTAAATAAAAAAAATTAATGAAACAAAGTTGTTCATCTTAAAAATTAACATGATATTGCTTATTATAGGTTGTTTTTTTTTCAAAAGTGCAGACTTATTTTTAATTTAGGGATATTGAAAATCACGAAAATTGGCTATATTGTGAATTAAAAAGAAAAAAAAAAAGACTAACGTTATCCGTTTGAAGTGATGAAAGTTATCTTTTACATATTTCAAAACTATTTTTTGCATTTTGTATACCATATCCACATCATGCTTGAAATCATCAGAAACAATACAATGGGATGAGATCTTCTCTCCGTCAGGACTTTTATAATGCACTAACACAGGATTCAAAGTGCAAGATTCAGAAGTTCTGTGGAACCCTTGTACTTCATCTTGGACGATGAAAAGTTTTCACTAAAATCTAGTAGAATAACGGAGTGTGTGATGGAAGTTTTTTTGTCTTTTTTTTAAGGAAGGAAGACTGCAACATTGCTATGAAACAATGAGGAATCAAATGTTCTATTTGGTCTGTTAAATCATCAATGAACTCACCTGATGTTGAAATGGTTTTGATCAAGTGTGTTCCATCTATGGAAATCCATTGTGAAAATTCAGTGGGGGTCCATCAAAATCTTTAAATTGAGATTCCAAATGTCTGACAAGATTATTCTTCAGAAGATATTTATTACGGTGTCTGAGCAGGCATTCCCTCTTTGGAGTAGAAGCTTCATTATGTCCTTATACATGCCTTCTATTAGTGCTACATGGAGAAGTAAAATGGCATTCTGGTGAATGGTACACACACATACTGTGGGTTCCACTAAAACCAGCCAAAACACACCATTTTGGACTCAAAGCACAAAATTTTGAAAAACCTCCTTTAACACTGGGATATTCTTTCTTGAAGCCTGCATACAATTCTCGGAGGTTGCCCAGTTTTAGCTGCTTCCTATAATACTCTTTTCCAATGGTGACCACATCTTTCATTTCTAACATCATTCTAGACTGTTCATCATTGTGATAAAAATTTTAGAAACTTGCTTACAGTTTCAGATGGAAGCTTTTTCCACCTCTGGGATTTGGTTCACCTAAAATTCCTTTTTTTTTTAAAGCCTGCCGAACTAAATCAGACGCACTGTTTCTTGAATTTTTGTGGCCATGAAAGACAGGCGGGAATGGTTAGCTTCTATGTGCATTTTATGGAATTATTCATCACCTCTACAAGCTTGTACATGTCATTCGCTTTACCTTTAATCACCATTTCTGCTTCAGTCTCTTTAGTTGGGATTTCAACCTGTAGTACTTTTTTCACTTTATCACGAGCATTTTCCTCAAAATTTTCTATCTTCCTCTTTCCATAAGGTGTTTCGTTATGTTCAGGTAAACCATGTAATTTTAAAGGCGAACAACCTGCCTCAGTAAGGATGTGTTCAGTTTTTCTATGGCTTCTCTTTCTAAATTGGTTGTTTCCTCTAAACTTATAACAATATCAGGTTGAATGAAGCTATTTTCAACATTACTCTTTTGATATCACTGCTATAATTTGTCTACATCTACAGCACAATTTTTCGCCTGGTTTTAATTTAAATCCTTTTTCTAGCATATCTTTAGACTGCTGTAACATTATAGGGCATAAAGATTTTTTTACTAGTCCTTTGTTCTTTTTCAAAGGATCCCAGCACTTTTTTTTGGAGAAATTCAAATTTCTTCAAATATACACTTAGAAACTATTTGCTTACATCACTAAGTCTTCAGCTTTAGCTTCAGTTCCTAAATACAACAGTTCTCTGTCTTCTTTGTTTAAACAATATTCTCAATCCCTTTTCTGTGACAAAGTTAACTTAAGGCATTCACTAGAAGTTAACTCTCGGGAACTACATTTTGAATCTTTCATCTTATTTCAGTTAAAAAACCCAGCAAGAACTAGCACACAAAAAAAAGATTGGATAAATTATAAGAGTGCACCATACTGCTTTGTTCATAGGCATAGAAGTAGATTGATAAGCTGTCTACATTCTCTGAGATGCAGCCAGAGGGTCATTGCATTATGGATGAGTCATGCAGCCCAGACACCTGTATCTGATTAGGCTGCATGACTCATCCGCACTGCATCACCCAACTTCAGCTATCCCTGATTCATCCTCACATTGAATAATAGCATACACAACTAGCATATGAAAGACTTCTCTGAACTGCCATCTGAGAAAACATTTTAAAATATCTAATATTTTTGATATTTCTGAAATTAATATTTTTTAAATAATTTTCAAAGCCTAATTTGATATACTCATATTTGTATATAATACTCAGTTGTTTCGCCAATTTTTTTTATTTACAGTTGTGGTTTGTGAGAAAGCTGCACAAAATGGGCTATCCAGTACCCGTTTTTTCTCCACAAAATCCAAAAAACGTAAAATTTTCATTACAAGAAATAAAAAAACAATAAATTTCATTCTTTGTGGAGAAAGAGCATATCTTTGCAATAATTTTCAACATCAAAAACTTTTGGTTACATCATGCCCTCACTTTGAAAAATTCACGTTTTCTAAACCTAGTTTTTCCACCAAGAAAACTAGTCTACAAGTATTTTTATTTTATTTTTTTTAGGCATTTATAAAATATTTCGAGTGCTGGTGTATTTTTTTTTCAAATCCTCATAATTCTATTGAACTCTGCAAAATTTCAAAGAGATCTGATTATTGGTTATGGAAAAGAAAAAAAACATATGCAAGGGTATCTTGTGCCGAGGGTCTCAAGAGTGACAGACAACGCAGATTTAATGAAATTTCAAAGTGCTATACAATTAAAACCATTTGAGATAGAGTGAAAAAACTTAAGGAGGTTTCTTTACACAATAAGGGAAGGGTATACACCAAGTTTCATCAAAATCCAAGTCGGAGGGTGACGAAACCCTTGCTTCTTGTGTTGATTTGGCATGGAATGACCCTGAAGTGAATTCTGCTGAATTAAAAATTAAGTACCTTTACGTTTCTCAAGAAGTGATCGAAATTCAGATACCTGAAACGAAAAAAACGTTTAATAATGTGAAACCACTGAATGGAATTCAATTAACTCATTGCATTAGTAAAGTGAGCTTTATGTGTACCAACACTGGAGACACACTACCTTTTGCTCAAAACCTAACCTTATTTTAAAATGAAACAAATGAGATATCTGAGGTAGGTATTGATTCACCAGAAAACATAACAAATGATTGAGGAATTGAACTAGCAAAATATTATAATATGTACTATGATGACAATTGGCATTTAGGCCGTGTTGTCATATATGATGAAACATTAAACATTTGTAAAATGAAATTTTTACAAGAGACCCCTGAAGGGTTTAAGTGGCCAAATCATGATACCCAGATGGTTGAAGTTAAGTTCATTTGAAGTGGTCCTGTCCAGTTAAGTGGAAATCTACTATTTAATATAAGTAAGGGTACTATATTGTACAAAAAACGTAAACCATTAATAAAGTATTTATTTTATATAAATCGAACACTACGCAGATTAAATCAAACAACAATGTCAATCAATCAACGTTTATTGGCGTAGTGATACCAACGCCGATGGTATGGCGTGATTAGATGGTGAAACGTTCGAAAGA